>CANTUS010000002.1:65747500-65792500 GCA_947683365.1 Euphorbia pulcherrima | reverse complement strand
TTGCTTTTCTTTTCATAATATGCTCGTATTACAAAAATTATCTAAATATGGGAATTCATTAAAAAAATACATATGATCCTTGAATACACGTCGTTAGGTTTAGGGTTAGAGATACTTGAAAATTTATTGGAAAATTTAACCCGCAATATCCGCCTGTTTATTTAAATACACATCTTCACGTGAAAGAGTTCTATTAATAATGTGGAGAGAAAAATGTCGATTAGGGTTACTTGAAAATTTAATGGAAACTTTAACCCGCAATATTCCCACGTGTTTATTTAAAATACCCATGGCACATCCTCATGTGAAAAATAGCAGGGTTAGCTTTCCTAGGAAATTTAATGAAAATTTTGACACGCGGTATTCCCGCATGTTTGTTTAAATACCCATGACGCATCCTCACCTAAAAGAGTTTTATTAATAATGAAGATAAAGTGGAGGTTAGGGTTAGGGTTAGTATTAGCGTACTTTAAAAGTTAATAGAAACTTTTAACCCGCAAAATTCCCGTGAAGCAATTTTATTAATAATGAATAAGAAATTATCGTTTAGGGTTAGCGTTAAAGATACTTGCAAAATTATTGGAAATTTTAACCCGCAATATTTCAAAATTATTATTTAAATACCCATGATACGTCTAGTTGTTTTAATAATGAACAAAAAAAAATTGTCGGCTAGGGTTAGGGTTCGCGTTAGCTTTACTCGAAAATTTAAACCAGCGGCATTCCCACATATTTATTTAAATTCCCATGACACATCTTCACGTGCAAGAGTTTTATTACTATTGAATAAAAAAATTAGGGTTGGGGATAGGGATGCTTGAAAATTTATTGGAAAATTTAACATGCAATATTCCCACATGTTTGTTTAAATACATATCTTCACGTGAAAGGGTTTTATTAATAACGAGTAAAAAATGTCGATTAGGGTTAGCGTTAAAGATACTTGCAAATTTATTGGAAATTTTAACCCGTAATATTTCCACTTTATTATTTAAAACACCCATCTCCGCGTAAAAGAGTCTTACTAATAATGAACAAAAAAATTTGTCGGTTAGGGTTAGCGTTAGCTTTACTTAAAAATTTATTGGAAATTTTAACAATAATGAATTTTATTAACATAAAAGAGAAAAAAAATGAAGAATTTTCATTTTAATAACAACATTAATTTTCTTCACGAATACAGGGGCGCGAGAGCGCGCACGAGGTGGTGGGGATTCCCCCCAATAGCGTGCATCGAGTGGAGATTGAGTGCGATAGGGTGCAAGAGTGGCCGCAAGTGAGTGTGAGAGGGTGCGGGATTCCCCACAGTGCCCACGAGGGGTGCAGTTTCCTCACAACCGCATGCACTGTGTGTGAGAATTCCCTCAAGTGTGTATGAGAGGTGTGATTTCCTTAGAAGCACGTGCACTGTGGCAAGTCTGGTGGCAGCAGCCACGATAATTCCGTGATCCAATAGTATATATTTAAGTTGTTGCAGTTAAAAAGCTGATAGTTGGACCTTGGGTTGGGTCAATTGGTCCGATTTTTTATGTGCACCTGTCGGCTCATCCCTTCTGCCGATGATGCGCTACTAGCCTTAATTGGCTTGGTCGTGCCTCCAGCGCTATTACCTTGAAGAAATTAGAGCGCTCAAAGCAAGCCTACGCTCTGAATACATTAGCATGGGATAACATCATAGGATTTCGGTCCTATTCTATTGGCCTCTAGGATCAGAGTAATGATTAACAGGGATAGTCGGGGGAATTCATATTTTATAGTCAGAGGGCAAATTCTTGGATTTATGAAAGCATTTACTAAGGATGTTTTCAATAATCAAGAACAAAAGTTGGGGGCACAAAGACGACCAGATACCGTCCTAGCCTCAACCATAGACGATGCCGACCACGGGATCGGCGGATGTTGCTTTTAGGACTCTGCCGGCACCTTATGAGAAATCAAAGTCCTTGGGTTCCGAGGGGAGTATGGTTGCAAGGCTAAAACTTAATAGAATTGACAGAAGGGCACCACTAGGAGTGGATCCTGTGGCTTAATTTGACTGAACACGGGGAAACTTACCAGCTCTAAACATAGTAAGGATTGACACACTGAGAGCTCTTTCTTAATTCTATGGGTGGTGGTGCATGGCCATTCTTAGTTGGTGGGGCAACTTATCTAGTTAATTTCATTAACGAGTGAGACCTCAGCCTGCTAACTAGCTATGCAGAGGTATCCTTCTACAGCCAGCTTCTTAGAGGGACTATGGCCTTTTAGGCCAAGGAAGTTTGGGGCAATAATGGGTCTACGATGCCCCTAGATGTTCTGGACCGCACGCGCTCTACATTGATGTATTTAACGAGTCTACAGCCTTGGCCAATAGGCCCGGATAATCTTTGAAATTTCATTGTGATGGGGATAGATCATTGCAATTGTTGGTCTTCAATGAGGAATTCCTAGTAAGCGTGAGTCATCAGCTCATGTTGACTACATCCCTGCCCTTTGTACACACCGCCCGTCACTCCTACTGATTGAATGGCCTGGTGAAGTGTTCGGATTATGGCGACGTGGGCGGTTCGCCGTCGGTGACGTCATGAGAAGTCTACTAAACCTTATCGTTTAGAGGAAGGAGAAGTCGTAACAAGGTTTCCGTAGGTGAACCTGCGGAAGGATCATTATCGATACCTGCCTAATGGAATGACCCGTGAACATGTTAATAATTTGAGGTGATGCTGCAGGATTCATCCAGCATCAGCCCCTCACCATAGCTTGAGCGGTTGATATAGTGTGCAGGCGTTGCCTTGCCCTCATGCTCCCAAGTTCACAGCCTGCTAACAAATACTCGGTGCTGAAAATAAGAAAGCATGTAGCTCGATTACCCCAAAAAAGTTGTGCAAAAGGGATGCATCATACTTTGAGAATCTAAACAGCTCTAGCCAACGGATATCTCGGCTCTCGCATTGATGAAGAATGTAGCAAAATGCGATACATAGTGTGAATTGCATGATGCCACGAACCATCGAGTCTTTGAATGCAAGTTACGCCCAAAGCCTTTTCACGGAGGGCATGTCTACCTGGGTGTCACTCAATTGTTGCCCCTAAGGCCCATCCATTGAAATGGGTATTATGGGGGTGGATGCTAGCCGCCCGTGTGCTTGTGGCTTACGGTTGGCCCAAATGTCCGGTATGCAGCAAGGATACCACACCAATCGGTGGTTGTATGACCCTTGCAGAATGTCGTGTACGCTCAGATGCCCTCAATGACCTATTATGCCCCGCAGCATACCCAAGGGGATGCTCGCATTACAACCCTAGGTCAGGTGGGTTTACCTGTTGAGTTTAAGCATATCAATAAGCGGAGGAAAAGAAACTTACCAGGATCCCCCTAGTAATAGCTAGCAAATTGGGAATAGCCCAGCTTGAGAATCGGGCACCTTCGGTGTCTAAATTGTAGTCTGGAGAAGCATCCTTAGCGGCAGACTGGGCCCAAGCCCCTGGAAGGGGGCACCGGAGAGGGTGAGAGCCCAATCGTTCCTGGACCCTATTGCACCACGAGGTGCTATCTGTAAGTCAGGTTTTTTTGGAATGCAGCCCAAATCGGGCGGTAAATTCTGTCCAAGGCTAAATATGGGTGAGAGATCGATGGCAAACAAGTAACACGAGGGAAAGATTAAAAGGACTTTGAAAAGAGAGTTAAAGAGGGCCTGAAATTATCAGGATGGAAGCAGATGGGGGCCAACGATGCGCCTCAGATTGATGTGGAACAGTTAAAAGCTGATTCGCTGATCGGCTCGGGCTACGAATCGATACGGATTACGGCGGCGGCCTAAACCCAGGTATTTGAAACAGCTGCAGAGATGCCATCACAACAATCATGGAAAGCAGCACACTCTCTCTTGGCATGCTTCAGCACCTGCACGCTCATGGCCTTGGCCAGCGGGCTCCCTATTCGACCCATCTTGAAACACGGACCAAGGAGTCGGACATGTGTACGAGTCAACGGGCGAGTAAACCCATAAGGCGCAAGGAAGCTGACTGGCGGGATCCCCTTGAGGGTTGTATCATGGACCAACCTTGATCTTCTGAGAAGGGTTCGAGTAAGAGCATGCCTATCGGGACCAGTAAGATTGTGAACTATACTTGAGTAGGGTGAAGCCAGAGGAAACTCTAGTGGAGGCCCGCAGCGATACTGATGTGTAAATTGTTCGTTTGACTTGGGTATAGGGGCGAAAGACTAATCGAACCATCTAGTAGCTGGTTCCCTCCAAAGTTTCTCTCAGGATAGTTGGAGCTCAGAACGAGTTCTATCAGGTAAAGCCAATCATTAGATGCATTAGGGGCGCAACGTCCTCGACCTATTCTCAAACTTTAAATAGGTAGGACGGCGCGACTGCTTCTTTAAGCCATGCCACAGAATTAAGAGCCATAAGTGGGCCATTTTTAGTAAGTAGAACTGGTGATAAGGGGTGAATCGAAGTTGGGTTACGGTGCCTAACTGCGCGCTAACCTAGAACCCATAAAGGGTGTTGGTCGATTAAGATAGCAGGACGGTGGTCATGGAAGTCAAAATCCGCTAAGGAATGTATAATAACTCACCTACCGAATCAACTGGCCCCAAAAATGGACGGCGCTCAAGCGTATGACCTACACCCAGCCGTCGGGCCAAGAGCCAGGCCTCAATGAGTGGGAGGGCGTGACGATCGCTGTAAAACCCAGGGTTTGAGCTCGGGCAAAGCAGCCGTCGGTGCAAATCTTGGTGGTAGTAACAAATATTGAAATGAGAACTTTGAAGGCTGAATAGGGGAAAGGTTCCATGTGAACGACACTTGCACATGGGTTAGTCAATCCTAAGAGACAGGGGAAGCCCGTCAGATAGCACGTTCGCGCGCGAGCTTCAAAAGGGAATCAGGTTAAAATTCCCAAATCGGGCTGTAGCGACGGATAGCAACATTAGGGTGTCCGGAGACATTGACGGGGGCCTTGGGAAGAGTTATCTTTTCTATTTAGCAGCCCACCCACCCTAGAAACGACTCAGTCAGAGGTAGGGTCTAACAACTAGAAGAGCACCGCATGTCATGGGGTGTCCGATTTTCCCCCGGCGGCCCTTGAAAATCTGGAGGACCGTGTGCCATCCACGCCCGATCATACTCATAACCATATTAGGTCTGCAAGGTGAATAGCCTCTAGCTAATGGAACCATGTAGGCAAGGGAAGTTGGCAAAATGGATCCATAACCTCGGGAAAAGGATTGGCTCTAAGGGTTGGGTTCGGGGGTCCTTGTCCCAAACCCGTCAGCTATCGATGGACTGCTTGAGCAGCTCCTGCGGTGAGAGCGGGTCACCACTTGTCAGCTGGGGGACGGACCAAGAACGGCTCCTTCAGGGTCCTTCCCCAGGCATCGAACTGTCGACTCAGAACTGGTATGGATAAGGGGAATCGGACTGTCTAATTAAAACAAAGCATTACGTTGGTCCCTATGGATGCTAATGCAATGTGATTTCCGCCTAGTGCTCTGAATGTCAAAGTGAATAAATTCAACCAAGCACGGGTAAACGGCGGGAGTAACTATGACTCTCTTAAGGTAGCCAAATGCCTCATCATCTAATTAGTGATGCACATGAATGGATTAACAAGATTCCCACTGTCCGTATCTATTATCCAGCGAAACCACAGCCAAGGGAATAGGCTTGGCAGAATTAGCTGGGAAAGAAGACCTTGTTGAGCTTGACTCTAGTCCGACTTTGTGAAATGACTTGGGAGGTGTAGGTTAAGTAGCAGCCGAAAATGCGACAGTGAAATACCACTACTTTTAACTTTATTTTACTTATTTCGTGAATCAAAGGCGGGGCATTACCCATCTTTTTGGACCCAAGGTCTCTTCGGCGGCCAATTTAGGTGAAAGACATTGTTAGGTGGGGAGTTTGGCTGGGGCAGCACATCTGTTAAAAGATAATGCAGGTCTCCTAAGATGAGCTCAATGAGAATTGAAATCTCGTGTGGAAAAAAAGGGTAAAAGCTCGTTTGATTCTGATTTCTAGTACGAATACAAACCGTGAAAGCGTGGCCTATCGATCCTTTAGACCTTCGAAATTTGAAGCTAGAGGTGTCAGAAAAGTTACCACAGGGAGAACTGGCTTGTGGCAGCCAAGTATTCATAGCAATGTTGCTTTTTGATCCTTCAATGTCGGTTCTTCCTATCATTGTGAATCAGAATTCACCAAGTGTTGGATTGTTCATCCACCAATAGGGAGTGTAAGGTGGGTTTACACCGTTGTGAGACATGTTAGTTTTACCCTACTAATGACAGTGTGGTAATGGCAATTCAACCTAGTATGAGAGGAACCGTTTATTCTCACAATTGGTCATCGCGCTTGGTTGAAAAGCTAGTGGCTCAAAGCTACCATATGCTGGATTACGACTGAACGCCTCTAAGTCAGAATCCGGGCTAGAAGTAAAGCATGCATTCATCGCTTGTTAGTCGACCCTTGGTAGGGGCCATCCGGCCCCCAAAGGCACGTGTCACTCGCTAAGCCTTCATGGTGGATGAGCTGCTTTGGCCTCCTGGAAGTACAATTCCCAACAAGCGGCGGGCAGAATCCTTTACAGATGACTTAAATACACGATGGGGTATTGTAAGTGCCAGATTTGCCTTGCTGCCACGATCCACTGAGATTCAGCTCTTTGTCACTCCAATTTATCCCTCCCCCTCCCTCCCTCTCCATACTTGTATTTTTTCTCTTTCTAAAATGCGCACCTAAGGTCCGCGTACTTATGTGCGTGTATATATATATACACAGGTTCCTAAGTACATAAGTCCCCAGCTCTACCTAAGTGCACATAGATTCGCTTGATTATACGAAGGTGTGAATGCATAAGTTGTAGAGCAGTACAACATTATCGAGCCCCGAGCACATGCATCAGCCAACAATGCTCCACCATGTTGTGGCACTTGTCTCCTTCCAGTGCTTTTCATTTCCCCCTTCATTCTTTTTTTTGTTTCAACATTTAAAGGATACCCAAAAGTTTTGATCTCAAAAACTATTTATGTTAAATAAAATCGCAACACACATGACTCGAACCTGAGACCGCTAGAGTCATACTCGATCTCAACTACTATACCACACAAGGTTTTGTGATACAATTGCTTTTCTTTTCATAATATGCCCATATTACAAAAATTATCTAAATACAGGAATTCATTAAAAATACATATGATCCTTGAATACACATCGTTAGGGTTAGGGTTGAGATACTTGAAAATTTATTGGAACATTTCACCGGCAATATCCGCATGTTTATTTAAATACACATGAGAAAGAGTTCTATTAATAATATGGAGATAAAAATGTCGATTAGGGTTACTTGAAAATTTAATGGAAACTTTAACTCGCAATATTCCCGCATGTTTATTTAAAATACCCATGACACATCCTCACTTAAAAAACAGCGGTTAGGGTTAGCTTTACTAGAAAATTTAGCGAAAAGTTTGACACGCGGTATTCCCGCATGTTTGTTTAAATACCCATGATGCATCCTCATGTAAAATAGTTTTATTAATAATTAAGAAAAAACGGAGGTTAGGGTTAGGGTTAGCATTAGCATACTTGAAAAGTTAATGCAAACTTTTAACCCGCGAAATTCACGAGAAGCAATTTCATTAATAATGAAGAAGAAATCATCTTTTAGGGTTAGCATTAAAGATACTTGAAAAATTATTGGAAATTTTAAACCGCAATATTCCAAAATTATTATTTAAATACCCATGACACATCTTCACGTAAAATAGTTGTTTTAATAATGAACAAAAAAAATGTTGGCTAGGGTTAGTGTTTGCGTTAGCTTTACTCAAAAAATTATTGGGAATTTTAACCCGCAGCATTCCCACATATTTATTTAAATACCCATGACACATCTTCACGTACAAGAGTTTTATTACTATTGAATAAAAAAATTAGGGTTAGGGATAGGGATGCTTAAAAATTTATTGGAAAATTTAACACACAATATTTCCACATGTTTATTTAAATACATATCTTCACGTGAAAGGGTTTTATTAATAATGAGTAAAAATTATCGATTAGGGTTACCGTTAAAGATACTTGTAAATTTATTGGAAATTTTAACCCGCAATATTCCTAATTTATTATTTAAAACACCCATCTTCGCGTAAAAGAGTCTTACTAATAATGACCAAAAAAATTGTCGGTTAGGGTTAGCGTTAGCTTTACTTCAAAATTTATTGGAAATTTTAACAATAATAAATTTTGTTAACGTAAAAGAGAAAAAAAAAGATTTTTTTTAATAACAACATTAATTTTCTTCATGTCTACGGGCCGCGAGAGCGCGCACAAGGTGGTGCGGTATTCCCTGCAATAGCGCAGATTGGGTGTGAGATTGCGCGCGATGGGGTGCTGGAGTGGCCGCAAGTGAGTACAAGAGGGTGCAGGATTCCCTACAGTGCACGTGAGGGGTGCGGTTTCCCCATAAGCACGTGCACTATGTGCGAGAATTCCCATAAGTGCGAGCGAGGGGTGCAGTTTCCTCGCAAGCGCGTGCACTGTTTATGAGAATTCCCGTAAGTGCACGTGAAGGGTGCGAGCATCCTCACAACCGTGCACGCGGTGTGTGGTTATTCTCGCAAGTGGGCGCGAGGGGTGCAGGATTCCTCGTTAGTGGTCAGATGGCGTGCCAGAGTTCACACAAGCGTGCATGAGGGGTGTGGCATTCCTCGCAAGCACGCGCACGGGGGTGCAAGATTCCCCATAAGCGTACACAAGGGGTGCAGGATTCCTTGCAAGCCGGTGCATGAGGGTGCAAGATTCCTTGCAACTGTATGCAAGGGGTGTAAAGTTTCTTGCAAGCATGCGCACGGGGTGAGAGACCGATAGCGAATAAGTACCGCAAGGGAAAGATGAAAAGCACTTTGAAAAGAGAGTTAAAGAGTGCTTGAAATTATCGGGAGGGAAGTGGATGGGGGCCGGTGATGTACCTCTGTCGGATGTGGAATGGTTAAAAGCCGGTCCACCGATCAGCTCGAGGTGTGGATCCATGCGGATTTCGGCGGCAGCCCAAGCCTAGGTGTTTAAAACACCTGCGGAGATGCCATCGCAGCAATCAAGGAAAGCAGTGCGCACCATCATGGCATGCTTTGACACCTACGTGCTCCTGGCGTCGAACAACGAGCCCCCCATTCGGCTTGTCTTGAAATGTGGACCAAGGAGTCTGACATGTGTGTGAGTCAACGGGTGAGTAAACCCGTCAGGTGCAAGGAAGCTAACTGGCGGGATCCCCTTGAGGGTTGTACCGCCGACCGACCTTGATCTTCTGAGAAGGGTTCGAGTGAGAGCATGCCTGTCGGGACCCAAAAGATGGTGAACTATGCTTGAGCGGGGCGAAGCAAGAGGAAACTCGGGTGGGGCCCCGCAGCGATACTGACGTATAAATCATTCATCTGACTTGGGTATAGGGGCGAAAGACTAATTGAACCATCTAGTAGCTGGTTCCATCCAAAGTTTCCCTTAGGATAGTTAGAACTTGGAAAGAGTTCGATCGGGTAAAGCCAATGATTAGAGGCATCGGGGACGCAACGCCCTAGACCTATTCTCAAACTTTAAATAGGTAAGACTGTGCAGCTGCTTCATTGAGTCGTGCCATGAAATCGAGAGCTTAAAGTGGGCCAAATTTGGTAAGCTAAACTGGCAATGCGGGATGAACCAAAAGCCGAGTTACAGTGCCCAACTGTGCGCTAACCTAGAACCCACAAAGGGTGTTGGTCGATTAAGACAGCAGGTCGGTGGTCATGCAAGTCGAAAACCACTAAAGAGTGTGCAATAACTCACCTGCTGAATCAACTAGCCCCGAAAATGGATGGCGCTCAAGCACATGACCTACACCCGGCCATCGGGGCAAGAGCTAGGCCTTGATGAGCAGGAGGGTGGGTCGGTTGCTGTAAAACCTAGGGCGTGAGCCCGGGCAGAGCGGCCGTCAGTGCAGATCTTGGTAGTAGTGGCAAATATTCAAATGAGAACTTTGAAGGCCGAAGAGGGGAAAGGTTCCATATGAACGGCACTTGCACATGGGTTAGTCAATCCTAAGAGAGGGGGGAGGCCCATCCGATGACGTGTTCGTGCACGAGCTTTGAAAGGGAATCAGGTTAAAATTCCCAAATCAAGTTATAGCAGCGGACGACAATGTTAGGGAGTCCGAAGATATCAGCGGGGGCCTCGAGAAGAGTTATCTTTTATGTTTAACATCCTGCCCACCCTGGAAATCACTCAGTCAAAGGTAGGGTCGAGCAGCTGGAGGAGCACCGCACGTCACGCAGTGTCCGGTGCACCCCCCGCGTCCCCTGAAAATCCAGAGGACCGAGTGCCATCCATGCTCGGTCTTACTAATAACCACATCAGGTCTCTAAGGTGAACAGCCTCTAGCTAATGGAACAATGTAGGCAAGGGAAGTCGGCATAATGGTCCGTAACCTCGGGAAAAGGATTAGCTCTAAGGGCTGGGCCTGGGGGTCCATATCCCGAATCCATCGGCTGTCGGGGGACTACTCAAGCTGCTCCTTCGGTGAGAGCGGGTTACCGTATACTGGCCGGCGGACGGACCGGGAATGGCCCCTTCGGGATCCTTCACCAGGCGTCGAACAGTCGACTCAGAATTGGTACGGATAAGGGAAATTCGACTATTTAATTAAAATAAAGCATTGCAATGGTCCCTACGGATGCTAACGCAATGTGATTTCTGCCCAGTGCTCTGAATGTCAAAGTCAAGAAATTCAACCAAGTGCGGGTAAACGGCGGGAGTAACTATGACACTCTTAAGGTAGCAAAATGCCTTATCATCTAATTAGTGACGCGCATGAATAGATTAACGAGATTCCTACTATCCCTGTCTACTATCCAGCAAAACCACAGCCAAGGGAATGGGCTTGGCAGAATTAGCGGGGAAAGAAGACCCTATTGAGCTTGACTCTAGTCCGACTTTGTGAAATGACTTGAGTGGCATAGGATAAGTGGGAGCTGAAAGTGGTGACAGTGAAATACCACTACTTTTAATGTTATTTTACTTATTCCGTGAATCAGAGGCAGGGCATTGCCCCTCTTTTTAGACCCAAGGTCGCTTCAGCGCCCGATTCAGGTGGAAGACATTGTCAGGTGGGGAGTTTGGCAGGGGCAGCACATCTGTTAAAAGATAACGGAGGTGTTATAAGATGAGCTCATCGAGAATAGAAATCTTGTGTGGAACAAAAGGGTAAAAGCTCGTTTGATTTTAATTTCCAGCATAAATATGAACCGTGAAAGCATGGCGTATCGATCCTTTAGACCTTCAGAATTTAGAGCTAGAGGTGTCAGAAAAGTTACCACAGGGATAACTAGCTCATGGTAGCCAAGCATTCATAGCGCTGTCGCTTTTTGATCCTTCGCTGTCCGCTCTTCCTATCATTGTGAAGTAGAATTCACCAAGTGTTGGATTATTCACCCACCAATAGGGAATGTGAGCTGGGCTTAGACCGTTATGAGATAGATTAGTTTTACCCTACTGATGATAGTGTCGCAATGGTAATTCAACCTAGTATGAGAGGAACCGTTGATTTGCACAATTGGTCATTGCGCTTGGTTGAAAAGCCAGTGGCGCAAAGCTACCGTGTGCTGGATTATGACTGAACGCCTCTAGGTCAGAGTCTGGGCTAGAAGCGACTGAGATTCAGCCTTTTGTCACTCCGATTCATCCCTCCCCCCTCCCTCCCTCCCCATACTTGTATTTTTTCTCTTTCTAAAATACGCACCTGATGTCCGTGCACCTATGCGCGTGAATATATATACACAAGTGCCCAAGTACATAAGTCCCCAGCTCTCCCTAAGTGCACATAGATTCGCTCGATTATACGAAGGTGTGAATGCATAAGTTGTAGAGCGGTACAGCGTTGCCGAGCCCCGAGCACATACATCGACCAACAATGCTCCGCCATGTTGTGGCACATGTCTCCTTCTGGTGCTTTTTGGTTCCCTATTCATTCTTTTTTTTGTTTCAACATTCAAAGGATACCCAAAAGTTTTGATCTTAAAAAATATTTTTGTTAAATAAAATTGCTACACACATGACTCGTCATATTCGATCTCAACCGCTATACCACACAAGGTTTTGTGATACAATTGCTTTTCTTTTCATAATATGCTCATATTACAAAAATTATCTAAATACGGGAATTCATTAAAAATACATATGATCCTTGAATACATGTCGTTAGGGTTAGGATTAGAGATACTTGAAAATTTATTGGAAAATTTAACCCGCAGTATCTGCATGTTTATTTAAATACACATCTTCACGTGAAAGACTTCTATTAATCATGTGGAGAGAAAAATGTCGATTAAGGTTACTTAAAAATTTAATGGAAACTTTAACTCGCAATATTCCTGCGTGTTTATTTAAAATACCCATGACACGTCGTGACGTAAAAAACAGCGGTTAGGGTTAGCTTTAGTAGAAAATTTAATAGAAATTTTGACACGCAGTATTCCCGCATGTTTGTTTAAATACCCATGATGCATCCTCACGTAAAAGAGTTTTATTAATAATGAAGAAAAAACAGATATTAGGGTTAGGGTTAGTGTTAGCGTACTTGAAAAGTTAATGGAAACTTTTAACCCGCGAAATTCACGTGAAGCTGTTTTATTAATAATGAATACGGAATTATCATTTAGGGTTAGCGTTAAAGATACGTGAAAAATTAATGGAAATTTTAACCCACAATATTCCAAATTTATTATTTAAATACCCATGACACATCTTCACGTAAAAGAGTCATTTTAATAATAAACAAAAAAAATTGTCGGCTAGGGTTAGGGTTTGCATTAGCTTTACTCGAAAATTTATTGTGAATTTTAATGCGCGGCATTCCCACATATTTATCTAAATACCATGACACATCTTCACGTACAAGAGTTTTATTACTATTGAATAAAAAAAATTAGGGTTAGGGATAGGGATGCTTGAAAATTTGTTGGAAAATTTAACACGCAATATTCCCACATGTTTATTTAAATACTTATCTTCACATGAAATGGTTTTATTAATAATGAGTAAAAAATGTCGATTAGGGTTTGCGTTAAAGATACTTGCAAATTTATTGGAAATTTTAACCCATATTCCCACTTTATTATTTAAAACACCCATCTTCGCGTAAAAGAGTGTTACTAATAATAAACAAAAAAATTACTTGTTAGGGTTAGAGTTAGGTTTACTTAAAAATTTATTGGAAATTTTAACAATAATGAATTTTATTAATGTAAAAGAGAAAAAAATGAAGAATTTTTTTTAATAACAACATTAATTTTCTTCGCGTATACGGGGGTGCGAGTGCGTGCATGAGGTGGTACGTGGTTCCCCGCAATAGTGCGCATCAAGTGCGAGATTGCGTGCGATAGGGTGTAAGAGTGGCCGCAAGTGAGTGTGAGAGGGTGTAGGATTCCCCACAGTGCGCGCGAGGGGTGTGGTTTCCTCACAAGCGCGTGCACAGTGTGTGAGAATTCCTGCAAGTGCGTGCGAGGGGTGTGGTTTCTAGCAAGCGTCTGCACTGTGTGCGAGAATTACTATAAGTGCGCACGAGGGGTGCGGATTCCTCACAATTGCTCGCATGGTCCCTCAAGGGCGCACGATGGGTGTGGGATCCCGCACAAGTGCATGCACAGTGTGCGAGAATTCCCGTAAGCGTACGTGAGGGGTACAGAATTCCTCGCAAGCGCGTGCACGGTGTGCAATTATTCCCTCAAGCACGGACGAGGGGCGCGGGATTCCTCGCCAGTGCTCGCACGGTGTGCGAGAGTTCCTGTAAGCACGTGTGAGGGGTGTGGGATTCCACACAAGCGTCTATAAAGGTGTGTGGGATTCCTCACAAGCGTACGCATGGAGGTGTGAGATTCCTCGCAACCGTACGTGAGGGGTGAGGGTTTCCTCACAAGCTAGCGCACGGGGGTGCGAGATACTTTGCAAGTGTACACGAGGGGTGTAGGATTCCTGGCTAGCACATGCATGGGGTGCGAGATTCCTCGTAAGTGCACCCGGGGGTGCGGGATTCCTCGCAAGCACTTGCACGGTGTACGAGAAGTCCCGCAAATGCGCGCGAGGGGTGCAAGATTCCTTGCAAGCGCTGGGTGTGGGGGATTCCTAGCGAGCACACACACGGTTGTACGGGATTCCTCGCAAGTGCGTGCACAGGAGTGCGAGATTTTCGCATGTGCGCATGAGGGTACGTGGTGATTTAACCGCAATACCAAAACAACATCCAAAATTAATTATTTTTATTATTTGTTTTCTAATAAATCATTCGACATGTTATAGAATTTTCCTCCAAATTTTAAAATTTTTCAATGACATTTTCTTATTTTTGGGAATTTTTTAATTTTCACACTTTAAATTAAAAAAATACCCGCACTTTGAGAAAATTCACGAAACTTCCCAAGAATACTTAATGGACCTCAATCAACTAGTGTGCAAAATTTTAGATTAAAATGCAAAGTTTAAGGACGTTTTTGAGGGGGTGGGGGAGTGTGAGACATGTCAACGGTTCTTCCTCCTGGCACTGAAGTCAACCTAAGGACTACTATAAGGGGTTGACCAAGTCCATACCCCCCCATCCTAGTATCATGCCGCGCTCTCCCTTTGGTATTCCCTCCCCACCACTACACTCTTACCGCGCTCCCCAGTGCTTTGATAGTCCTTTCCTACCCTGCACTCTTATCGAGCTCCCCAACACTCTAGCAATCCCTCCCCACCCCGTACTTACCGCGCTCCTCGGCACTCCGATAGTCCCTCCCCACCTCCGCACTTACCGCGCTCCCCGGCACTCTACAAGTCCCTCCCCACCCCCGGACTTACCGCGCTCCCCGGCACTTCGACAATCCCTTGCCACCCCTGCACTTTCTACACTTATACAAATCTTACTTGACTTTTCTACACAAGTATAGAGAATTCTAGAAACATCTAGCTAAGTATAGATTATTCTATACAATTCTACAAAATTCTAAAACATTATCGAGTAAAATATCCTTTACGAGCTAGTTTGTGAGACATTGCGAGGTTCCACGAGAAACTCTACATGTCTAAGTGTTGGGCCGTGTCACAAGGAAGGCAGCAGGCGCACAAATTACCCAATCCTGACACAGGGAGGTAGTGACAATAAGTAACAATATCGAGCTCATTAAGTCTGGTAATTGCAATGAGTACAATCTAAATCCCTTAACAAGGATCCATTAGAGGGCAAGTCTGGTGCTAGCAGTTGTAGTAATTCTAGCTCCAATAGCGTATATTTAAGTTGTTGTAGTTAAAAAGCTCGTAGTTAGACCTTGGGTTGGGTCAACCGGTCCGCCTTTTGGTGTGCACCTATGGGTGTGCACCTATCGGTTCATCCCTTTGGTTGGCGATGAGCTCCTGGCCTTAATTGGTCGGGTCATGCCTCTGATGTTGTTACTTTAAAGAAATTAGAGTGCTCAAATCAAGCCTATGCTCTGAATACATTAGCACGGGATACCATCATAAGATTTTGGTCCTATTCTATTAGCCTTCGGGATCGGAGTAATGATTAACAGGGACAGTAAGGGGCATTGGTGTTTCATAGTCAGAGGGAAATTCTTGGATTTATGAAAGACGAACAACTGCAAAAGCATTTACCAAGGATGTTTTCATTAATCAAGAGTGAAAGTTGGGGGCTCAAAGACGATCAGACACCGTCCTAGTCTCAACCATAAACGATGTCGACCAGGGATCGGCGGATGTTTCTTTTAGGACTCTGCCGGCACCTTATGAGAAATCAAAGTCTTTGGGTTCTAAGGGGAGTATTGTTGCAAGGCTGAAACTTAAAGGTATTGATGCAAGTGCACCACTAGTAGTGGAGCCTGCGGCTTAATTTGACTCAACATGGGGAAACATACCAGGTCCAGACATAGTAAGGATTGATAGAGTGAGAGCTCTTTCTTGATTCCATCGGTGGTGGTGCATGGTCGTTCTGAGTTGGAGGAGCGATTTGTCTGGTTAATTCCGTTAATGAAGGAGACCTCAGCCTACTAACTAGTTATGCAGAGGTATCCTTCTGCGGCCAGCTTCTTAGAGGGACTATGGCCTTTTAGGCCAAGGAAGTTTGAGGCAATAACAGGTCTATGATGCTCTTAGATGTTTTGGGTCGTACGCGCGCTACACTGATTTATTCAATTAGTCTACAGCCTTGCCCGTTAGGCCCGGGTAATCTTTGAAATTTTATCATGATAGGGATAGATCATTGCAATTGTTGGTCTTTAATGAGGAATTCCTAATAAGCACAAGTCACCAGCTCGTATTGACTACGTCCCTACCCTTTATACACACCGCCCGTCACTCCTACTGATTGAATGGTCGGGTGAAGTGTTCGGATCGTGGAGATGTAGGTGGTTTGCCATCGGTGATGTCATGAGAAGTCCATTGAACCTTATCATTTACAGGAAGGAGAAGTCGTAACAAGGTTTCCATAGGTCAAGTTGCGGAAGGATCATTGTCAAAACTTGCCTAGTGGAATGACCCGTGAACATGTAAATAATTTAAGGGGATGCTGCAGGATTCATCCAGCATATGCCCCTCACCACGGCTTGAGCAGGAGACACGGTGTGCAAGCGTTGTCTTGCCCTCATGATCCCTCATTCATAGCCTGCTAACAAATCCCTGGCGTCAAACGTGCCAAGTAATTGCAAACAAGAAAGCGTGCAGCTCGATTGGCCCAGAAATGGTGTGCAAAAGGGATACATCATACTTTGAGAATCTAAATGAGTCTCGGCAATGGATATCTTAGCTCTTGCATCAATGAAGAACGCAGCGAAATGCAGTACTTGGTGTGAATTGCAGGATTCCACGAACCATCGAGTCTTTGAATCCAAGTTGCACCCAAAGCCTTTTGGCGATGGATAAGTCTGCCTAGGTGTCACTCAATTATTGCCCCTAAACCCCTTCCATTAAAATGGGTATTATTGGGGCAGAAGTTGGCCTCCCGTGCGCTCGTGGCTTATGGTTGGCCCAAATGTTCACTCTGGGGTATGGACGCCATGCCAATCGATGGATGTATGATCCTCGTAGAATGTCGTGTGCACTCAAATGCCCTCAATGACCCATTATGCCCCACAGCATACCCAAGGGTGCGCTTGTATTGTGACCCCAGGTCAAGCGGGATTACCCGCTGAGTTTAAGCATATCAATAAGCGGAGGAAAAGAAACTTACCAGGATCCCCCTAGTAATGGCGAGCGAATTGGGAATAGCCCAGCTTAAGAATTGGGCACCATCAGTGTCCGAATTGTAGTCTAGAGAAGTGTCCTCAGCAGCAGACTGGGCCCAAGTCCCCTAGAAGGAGGCGCTAGAGAGGGTGAGAGCCCTGTCATTCTCAGACCCTATCATACCATAAGGTTCTGTCTGTGAATCGGGTTGTTTGGGAATACAGCCCAAATTGGGAGGTGAATTCCATCCAAGGCTAAATACGGGTGAGAGACTGAACAAGTACCACGAGGGAAAGATGAAAAGGACTTTGAAAAGAGAGTCAAAGAGTGCTTGAAATTGTCAGGAGAGAAGCAGATGGGGGCCAGCGATGTGCCTCAGTCTGATGTGGAACAGTCAAAAGTTGGTCCGTCGATCGACTCAGGGTGCGGATCGATGCGGATTACAATAGCGGCCTAAGCCTAGGTATTTACAACACCTGTAGAGATGCCATCGTAGCGATCATAGAAGCCAGCACGCATCATCATGGCATGCTTCAGCACGTATGTGCTCCTAGCGTCGGCCAGCGGGCTCCCTATTTGGCCTATCTTGAAACACGGACCAATAAGTCTGGCATAAGTGTGAGTCAACGGGTGAGTAAACCCATAAGGTGCAAGGAAGCTGACTGACGGGATCCCCTTGAGGGTTACACAGCCGATCAACCTTGATCTACTTAGAAGACTTTGAGTGAGAGCATGCCTGTCGGGACCTGAAAGATGGCGAACTATACCTGAGTGGGGCAAAGCTAGAGGAAACTCTAGTGGAGGCCCACAGTGATACTAACGTGCAAATCATTCGTCTGACTTGGGCATAGGGGTGAAAGACTAATCCACCCATCTAGCAGCTGGTTCCCTCCAAAGTTTCCCTTAGGATAGCTGATGCTCAGAATTAGTTCTATTGGGTAAAGCCAATGATTAGAGGCATCGGGGGGGCAATGCCCTCAACCTATTCTCAAACTTTAAATAGGTAGGATGGCGCGACTCCTTCATTGAGCCATGCCATGAAATCGAGAGCTCTAAGTGGGCCATTTTTGGTAAGCAGAATTGGCGATGCGAGATAAACCAAAAGCCCGGTTATAGTGCCCAACTGCGCGCTAACCTAGAACCTACAAAGGGTGTTGGTGGATTAAGACAGTAGGATGGTGGTCATGGAAGTCAAAATTCGCTAAGGATTATGTAACAACTCACCTACCGAATCAACTAGCCCTAAAAATGGATGGCGCTCAAGCGCGTGACCTACACCCAGCAGTCAGGGCAAGAGCCAGGCCTCGGTAAGTAGGAGGGCATGGCGGTCGCTGCATAACCTAGGGCATGAGCCCAGGCGGAGCGACCGTTAGTGCAGATCTTAGTTGTAGTAGCAAATATTCAAATGAGAACTTTAAAGGCCAAAGAGGAGAAAGGTTCCATGTGAAAAGCACTTGTACATGGGTTAGTCAATCCTAAGAGATGGGGGATTCCTATTTAATAGCGCATTCGCACGCAACCTTTAAAAGGGAATTAAGTTAAAATTCCTGAGTCGGGTCATGGCGACAGACGGCAATGTTAGGGAGTCCGGAGACAACGATGGGGGCCTCGAGAAGAGTTATCTTTTCTATTTAATATCCAGCCCACCCTAGAAATGACTTAGTCGGACGTAGGGTCCAGCGGTTGGAAGAGCAACGCACGTCGCGCGATGTCCGATGTGCCCTTGGCGGCCCTTGAAAATCTGGAGGACCGTATGCCATCCATGCCCGGTCGTACTCATAACTACATCAGCTCTCCAAGGTGAATAGCCTCTAGCTAATGGAATAATGTAGGTAAGGGAAGTCGAAAAAATAGATCCGTAACCTTGGGAAAATGATTAGCTCTAAGGGCTGAGCCCGGGGGTTCCTGTCCCAAACCCATCGATTATCGGTGGACTGCTTAAGCTGCTCTCATGGTGAGAGTGGGTTACCATGTGCTATTTGGGGGACGGATCAGGAACGGCCCCTTCAGGGTCCATCCCTGGGCATTAAAAAGTCGACTTAGAACTCGTACGGACAAAGGGAATCCAACTGTTTAATTAAAACAAAGCATTGCAATGGTCCGTGCGGATGCTAATGCAATGTGATTTCTGCCCAGTGCTCTGAATTTCAAAGTGAAGAAATTCAACCAAGCGTGGGTAAACGGCGGGGGTAACTATGAATCTCTTAAGGTAGCCAAATGCCTCGTCATCTAATTAGTGATACGCATGAATGGATCAACTAGATTCCTACTATCCCTGTCTACTATCCAACAAAACCACAACTAAGGGAATAGTCTTAGCAGAATTAGTGGGGAAAGAAGACCCTGTTGAGCTTGACTCTCGTCCGGCTTTGTGAAATGACTTGAGAGGTATGGATAAGAAGGAGCCAGAAATAGTGACGTTGAAATACCACTACTTTTAACGTTGTTTTACTTATTCCGTGAATTGGAGGCGGGGCATTGCCCCTCTTTTTGGACCCAAGGTCTCTTCGGCAGCCGATCCGAGACACATCTATTAAAAGATAATGCAAGTGTCGTAAGATGAGCCTAATGAGAACAAGAATCTCGTGTGGAACAAAAGCATAAAAGCTCGTTTGATTTTGATTTCCAGTACGAATACGAACCGTGAAAGTGTGGCCTATCGATTCTTTATACCTTTGGAATTTAAAGCTAGAGGTGACAGAAAAGTTACCACAGTGACAACTGGCTTGTGACAGCCAAGTATTCATAGCGACATTGGTTTTTGATCCTTCGCGGCTCTTCCTATTATTGTGAAGCAGAATTCACCAAGTGTTGGATTGTTCACCCACCAATAACAAACGTGAGCTGGGTTTAGACCATCATGAGACAGGTTAGTTTTACCCTACTGATGACAGTGTCACAATGGTAATTCAACCTAGTACGAGAGGAACCGTTGATTCTCTCAATTGGTCATCGTGGTTGGTTGAAAAGCCAGTGGCACGAAGCTACCGTGTGCTGGATTATGACTGAACGCCTTTAAGTTAGAATCCAGGCCAGAAGCAATGCATGCATTCACCGATCATTTGCCGACCCTCGATATAGGCCATTCAGCCCCCAAAGGCACGTGTTGCTGGCTAAGCCTTCATGGTGGATAAGCTGCTTTGGCCGCCTTGAAGTATAATTCCCATTGAGCAATGGGCAGAATCTTTTATTGATGACTTAAATCCGCGACGGGGTATTATAATTGGCAGAGTGGCCTTGCTGCCATGACCCACTAAGATTCATCCCTTTATCACTCCGATTCCTCCCTTCCCCCTCCCTCCCTCCCCATACTTGTATTTTTCCTCTTTCTAAAATACGCACCCGAGGTCCGCGCAGTTATATGCGTGTATATATATATACACAAGTGCCCAAGTGCGTAAGTCCCCGGCTCTACCTAAGTGAACATAGATTCGCTCGATTATACGAAGGTGAGAATGCATAAGTTGTAGAGCTGTACAACATTATCGAGCCCCGAGCACATGCATTGGCCAACAATGCTCTGCCGTGTTGTCGCACTTGTCTCCTTTTGGTGCTTTTCGTTTCCCCATTCATTCTTTTGTTTTGTTTCAACATTTGAAGGATACCCAAAAGTTTTGATCTTAAAAAATATTTATGTTAAATAAAATCGCGACACACATGACTCGAACCTGAGACCTCTAGGGTCATACTCGATCTCAACCGCTATACCACACAGGGTTTTGTAATACAATTGCTTTTCTTTTCATAATATGCTCGTATTACAAAAATTACCTAAATACGGGAATTCATTAAAAATACATATGATCCTTGAATATGCATCGTTATGGTTAGGGTTGGAGATACTTGAAAATTTATTGGCAAATTTGACCCGCAATATTCGCATGTTTATTTATATACACATCTTCACGTGAAAGAGTTCTATTAATAATGTGGAGAGTAAAATGTCTATTAGGAATACTTGAAAATTTAATGGAAACTTTAACTTGCAATATTCCCTCATGTTTATTTAAAATACCCTTGACCCATCCTCACGTAAAAAACAGCGGTTCGGGTTAGGGTTAACCGAGAGAACATTGCTACTCAAAAATTGAATGGAAATTTTGACACGCTGTATTCCCTCATGTTTTTTTAAGTACCCATGATGCTTCCTCACGTAAAATAGTATTATTAATAATGAAGAAAAAATGCAGGTTAGGGTTAGGGTTAACATTAGCGTACTTGAAAAGGTAATGGAAACTTTAATCCCGCAAAATTCACGTGAAGCAGTTTTATTAGTAATGAATAAGAAATTATCATTTAGGGTTAGCGTTAAAGATACTTGAAAAATTATTTGAAATTTTAACCCACAATATTCCAAAATTATTATTTAAATACCCATGACACATCTTCTCATAAAAGTGTTGTTTTAATAATGAACAAAAAAAATTGTCGGCTAGGGTTAGGGTTTGCGTTCGGTTTACTCAAAAATTTATTAGGAATTTTAACTCGCGACATTCCCACATAATTATTTAAATACCCATGACACATCTTCATGTACAAGAGTTTTATTACTATTGAATAAAAAAATTAGTGTTAGAATTAGGAATGCTTGAAAATTTATTGGAAAATTTAACACGCAATATTCTCACATGTTTATTTAAATACATATCTTCACGTGAAAGGGTTTTATTGACAATGGGTAAAAAATTTCAATTAGCGTTAGCGTTAAAGATACTTGCAAATTTATTGGAAATTTCAACCCGCAATATTCCTACTTTATTATTTAAAACACCCATCTTCACGTAAAAGAGACTTACTAATAATCAACAAAAAAATTGTCGGCTAGGGTTAGCGTTACCTTTGCTTAAAAATTTATTGGAAATTTTAACAATAATGAATTTTATTAATGTAAAAGAGAAAAAAAATGAAGAATTTTTTTAATAACAACATTAATTTTCTTCACGTGTACGGGGGCGAGAGAGCGCGCAAAAGGTGGTGCAGGATTCCCCACAATAGCACATATTAGGTGTAAGATTGAGTGCGATGGGGTGCGAGAGTGGCCACAAGTGAGTGCGAGGGGGTGCAGGATTCCCTATAGTGCATGTGAGGGGTGCGGTTTCCTCGTAAGTGCGTGCACTGTGCACGAGAATTCCTATAAGTGCGAGCAAGGTGTGTGATTTCCTCATAAGCGCGTGCTCTGTGTGCGAGAATTCCAGCAAGTACGCGCGAGGGGTGTGATTTCCTCACAAGCACGTGCACTATGTGCAAGAATTCCTGCAACTGCGCGTGAGGGGTGCGAGAATTCCCGCAAGTGCATGATAGGGGTGTAGATACCTCTCAAGCGCTTGCACGGTGTGCAAGAATTTCGGTAAGCACGTGTGAGGGGTGCGGGATCCCTTACGAGTGTGTGCATGGAGTGCGAGAATTCTCGCAAGAGCATGCGAGGGGTGTGGACTTCCTCACAAGTGCGCGCACGCTGTTCGGTTATTCCCGCAAGTACGCGTGAGGGGTGTGGGATTCCTCACAAGCGCGCATACGGGGGTATGAGATTCCTCGCAAGCGCACGCGAGGTGTGCAGGATTCCTTACAAGCGGGCGCACGGGTGTACAGGATTCCTCGCAAGCGTGCGCATGGGGGTTCGAGATTCCTCATACGCGCACGTGAGGGGTGTAGGATTCCTCGTAAGCGGGTGCACGGGGGTGCGAGATTCCTCGCAAGCGCGTGTGAGGGGTGTAGGATTCCTCGTAAGTACGCGCATGGGGTGCGAGATTCATCGCAAGCACGTGGTGGTGCAGGATTCATCACAAGCACGTGGGGGTGCAGGATTCCTTGCAAGTGCACCCGGGGGTGCGAGATTCTTTACAAGCACTCACACAGAGTGCAAGAAGTCCCGCAAGTGCGTGCGTGGGGTACGGGATTCCTCGCAAGCGCGCACACGAGTGTGCGGGATTCCTCACGGGTGTGTGGGATTCCTCGCAAGAGCGTACACGGGAGTGCGAGATTTCCACATGTGCGCGCGAGGGTGCGCGGTGATTTGACCGCAATGCCAAAACAACATCCAAAATTAATTATTTTTGTTATTTTTTTCTAATAAATCATTCAACATGTTATAGAATTTTCCACCAAATGTTAAAATTTTTCAATGACATTTTCTTTGAATTTTTCAAATCTCACACTTTTAATTAAAAAAAATACCCGTACCTTGTGAAAATTCACGAAACTTCTCAGTAACACTTGTTGGACCTCAATCAACTAGCGTGCAAAATTTTAGATCAAAATGCAAAGTTTAAGGACATATTTGAGGGGGTGGTGGTGTGTGAGACATGTCAACGGTTCTTCCTCCTAGCACTGAAGTCAGCGTAAGGACTACTGTAAGGGGGTGACCAGGTCCTCACCCCCCCACCCCAGCGTCATATTATGCTATCCCTTTGGCAGTCTGTCCCCACCCCCACACTCTTACCGCACTGCAGTCCAGTAGCCCCTCCCCACATCGCACTCTTACCGCACTCTCTAGCACTCTGGCAGTCCCTCCCTACCCCATACTTACCGTAATCCCCGGAGCTCCGACACTCCCTCCCAACCCCTACACTCACCGTACTCCCCGGTACTCTAGCAGTCCTGCTCCACCCCTGCACCGACCGCGCTCCCCGACGCTCTAGCAGCCCCTTCCCACCCCCATAGTTACCGCGCTCCCCAGCACTCCTACAGTTCCTCTCCACCCCCACACTTACCACGCTCCCCGATGCTCTAGCAGTCCCTCCCCACCCCCGCACTTACTGCTCTCCCTGGCGCTCTAGCAGTCCTGCTTGGAAAAATAAAAATATTTTTACCGGTATTGTCTATTTTTCCCCGATGATACAACATTCCTACAACCTGTTGCACACTCTCAAGTTAAGCACCCACCTATTGGCATGTTAGTTCTTGAGTAGATGTAAAGGTTGGTTGGAATGGGTAATTTATTATAAAATATGGAGGGGCTCAATATCGAGTTTTCCCCGATAATGGTGGCATGTCAGTTCGTGGGAAGTAGATATGTTCTCTTGGTTGGAATGGGTAATTTATTACCAAACATAGAGGGGATTGATGAGGGCCCCCTTCAATCTACAGTAAATTTGCAGGATCTGATCACTCTCTCTTTCGCACACAGTGGTGTGGGTGATGTCTCCGTCTGACATTTCAGCATTACTTGCTTCATCCGTGAACAAGGCAGCGCGGTTCATTTGATGGAGCTGTTGCTCATTGTATGCTGCGGTGCATGAGTGGTGTTTCGATCACCGAGGTTGGCAGCTCCATGCTCGTGCATTGAACTGTCCGCCTCAAGGCCACTCAGTTGTGTCTAGAAGGGTTATTCCTCTCTCGGGCATGATAAGGTTCCTATAATGCATACCCACATAGCAGAATTTGATGGCGCTGATGAACATACATCTATCTTATGCCTTGTTCAGGAATAGGATGGACCACACTGCGGCCCTTTTGTGTTATGCCTTATAGGCTGTTATGGCCCATGGGACGGCGCATGTGCTCTTGAATGCGGAATCCTCTGTGGGTAGAGGGATTTAGCTTCCTTCTTGTTCACGTAGTCCATTATAAATAATGACCGTCATGCCTGCATCATAGCCTTGGGTTTCTGAAATCACTAGTACCCATGGCCTTGTGAGGGTGTCGATGGCACGGATGAATGCTACCTGGTTGATCCTACCAGTAGTCACATGCTTGTCTCAAGGATTAAGCCATGCATGTGTAAGTATGAAGTAATTCAGATTATGAAACTGCGAATGGCGCATTAAATCAGTTATAGTTTGTTTGATGGTATGTACTACTCGGACAACCGTAGTAGTTCTAGAGCTAATACGTACAACAAACCCCGACTTCTGGAAGGGATGCATTTATAGGATAAAAGGTTGATGCTAGCTCTGCCCGATGCTCTGATGATTCATGATAACTTGACGGATCGTACGACCATCGTGCCAGCGACGCATCATTTAAATTTCTGCCCTATCAAGTTTTGATGGTAGGATAGAGGCCTACCATGGCGGTGATGGGTGACGGAGAATTATGGTTTGATTCCAAAGAGGGAGCCTGAGAAACAGCTGCCGCATCCAAGGAGGGCAGCAGGCGCGCAAATTACCAAGCCTGCTAACTAGCTATACAGAGGTATCCTTCTGTAGCTAGCTTCTTAAAGGGACTATGGCCTTTTAGGCCAAGGAAGTTTAAGGCAATAACATGTCTATGATGCCCTTAGATGTTTTGGGCTGCACGTGTGCTACACTGATGTATTCAATGAGTCTACAGCCTTAGTCGACAGGCTCGGGTAATCTTTAAAATTTCATCGTGATGGGGATAGATCATTGTAATTGGTTGTCTTCAACGAGGAATTCCTAGTAAGCACGAGTCATCAGCTTGTGTTGACTACTTCCCTACCCTTTGTACACACTGCCCTGTCACTCCTACCGATTGTAAACAAGAAAGCGTACAGCCTGCTAACAAATCCCCGGCGTCAAACGTGCTAAGTAATTGCAAACAAGAAAGCGTACAGCTTGATTGCCCCGGAAACAATATGCAAAAGGAATACATCATACTTTGAGAATCTAAATGACTCTCGACAAGGGATATCTCGGCTCTCGCATTGATAAAGAACGCAGCAAAATGCGATACTTGGTGTGAATTGCAGGATCGTGCGAACTATCGAGTCTTTGATCGCAAGTTGCGCCTAAAGCATTTTAGCGGAGGGCACGTCTGCCTGGGTGTCACTCAATTATTGCCCCCAAACCCCTTCCATTGAAACGAGTATAGTTAGGGCAGATGCTGGCCTCTTGTGCGCTCGTGGCTTATGGTTGTATGACCCTAACAGAATGTCATGTGCGCTCGGATGTCAGTTCGTGTTACAAAAATTATCTAAATACGGGAATTCATTAAAATTACATATGATCCTTGAATACATATCGTTAGGGTGTGGGTTAGAGATACTTGAAAATTTATTGGAAAATCTAACCTGCAATATCCGCATGTTTATTTAAATACACATCTTCACGTGAAAGAGTTGTATTAATAATGTGGAGAGAAAAATGTCGATTAGGGTTACTTGAAAATTTAATGGAAACTTTAACTCGCAATATTCCCGCGTGTTTATTTAAAATACCCATGACACATCTTCACATAAAAAATAGCAGTTAGGGTTATCTTTACTAGAAAATTTAATGGAAATTTTGACATGCGGTATTCCCGCATGTTTGTTTAAATACCCATGATGCATCCTCACGTAAAAGAGTTTCATTAATAATGAAGAAAAAATGGAGGTTAGGGTTAGGGTAGCGTTAGCTTACTTGAAAAGTTAATGGAAACTTTTAACCCGCGAAATTCATGTGAAATAGTTTTGTTTATAATGAATAATAGATTATTGTTTAGGGTTAGCGTTAAAGATACTTGAAAAATTATTGGAAATTTTGACCTGTAATATTCCAAAATTATTATTTAAATACCCATGACATATCTTCACGTAAAAGTGTTGTTTTAATATTGAACAAAAAAAATTATCAGCTAGGGTTAGGGTTTGCGTTAGCTTTACTTGAAAATTTATTTGGAATTTTAACCCGCGGCATTCCCACATATTTATTTAAATACCCATGGCACATCTTCACGTACAAGAGTTTTATTACTATTGAATAAAAAAATTAGGGTTAGGGATAGGGATGCTTGAAAATTTATTTGGAAATGTAACATGGAATATTCCCACATGTTTATTTAAATACATGTCTTCACGTGAAAGGGTTTTATTAATAATGAGTAAAAAATGTCGATTAGGGTTAGCGTTAAATATACTTGCAAATTTATTGGAAATTTTAACCTACAATATTACCACTTTATTATTTAAAACACCCATCTTCGCGTAAAAGAGTCTTACTAATAATGAACAAAAAAATTATCGGTTGGGCTTAGCGTTAGCTTTGCTTAAAAATTTATTGAAAATTTTAACAATAATGAATTTTATTAATGTAAAAGAGAAAAAAAAATGAAGAATTTTTTTTAATAACAACATTAATTTTCTTCATATATACAAGGGCGCGAGAGCGCGCACGAGGTGGTGCGGGATACCCCGCAATAGCCCTCATCAGGTGCGAGATTACGCGCGATGGGGTGCGAGAGTAGCCACAAGTGAGTGCAAGGGGGTGCGGAATTCCCCACAGTGCACATGAGGGGTGCGGTTTCCTCATAAAAGCGTGTACTGCGTGCGTGAATTCCCATAATTGCACGCGAGGGGTGCGAGAATTCCCGCAACTGAGCAAGAGGGGTGCGGATACCTCGCAAGCACGGTGTGCGAGAATCTCCACAAGCGCTCTCAAGAGGCGCGGGATCCCTCGCAAGAGTGCGCACGGTTTGTGAGAATTCCCATAAGCCCGCACGAGGGGTGCAGAATTCCTCATGAGCTTGCACACGGTGTGCGGCAATTCCCACAAGCGCGTTCGAGGGGTGCGGGATTCCTTACAAGCACTCGCACGGTGTGCAAGAGTTCCTATAAGCGCACGTGAGGGGTTTGAGATTCCTCATAAGCATACATATGGGGGTGCGAGATTCCTTGCAAGAGCGCGGGAGGGGTGCCGGATTCCTCACAAGCGCGTGGGCGGGGGTGCGGGATTCCTTATAAGTGCTCGCACAGTGTGCAAGAAGTATCGAAAGCGTGTTTGAGGGGTGCTGGATTCCTGGCAAGTGCACAAACGGGTGTGCAGGATTCCTCACGAGCGTGCACACAGGTGTGCAAGATTCCTCGAAGAGCGCATATGGGAGTACGGGATTTTTGCATGTGCGCATGAGGGTGCGCGGTGATTTAACCGCAATGCCAAAACAACATCCAAAATTAATTATTTTTGTTATTTTTTTTCTAATAAATCATTCAACATGTTATAGAATTTTCCACCAAATTTTAAAAGTTTTCAATGACATTTTCTTATTTTCGTGAATTTTTCAAATTTCACACTTTTAATTAAAAAAAATACCGGCACTTTATAAAAATTCACAAAACTTCTCAATAATACTTATTGGACCTCAATCAACTACTGTACAAAATTTTAGGTCAAAATTCAAAGTTTAAGGTCGTATTTGAGGGGGTTATGGTATGTGAGCCATGTCAACGGTTCTTCCTCCTAGCACCGAAGTCCGCATGAGGACTACTATAAGGGGGTATCTAGGTCCTCACCCCACCACCCCAGCGTCATGCCGCACTCTCCCTTTGGCAGTCCCTCCCCACCCCGCACTCTTACCGTGATCCCCGGTGCTCCGACAGTCCCTCCCCACACCGCACTCTTACCGTGCTCCCCGGTGCTCCGGCAGTCCCTCTCCACCCCATACTTACCGCACTCCGACAGTCCCTCCCCAACCCCGCACTTACCGCACTCCCCGATGCTTTGACAGTCCATCACCACCCCTGCACTTACCGTGTTCCCTGACACTCCAGCAGTCCCTCCCTACCCCTACAGTTACCGAACTCCCCGGTGCTTTGGCAGTCCCTCCCCACCCCCGCACTTACCACGCTTCCCGGTGCTCCGGCAGTCCCTCCCCACCCCCGTACTTACCACGCTCCCTGGCGCTCCAGCAGTCCCTCTTCACCCCTACACTTGCTGCACTCCCCGGTGCTGCGGCAGTCCCTCCCAACCCCCACACTCGCCATGCTCCCCGATGCTCCGGTAGTCCCTCCCCACCCCACACTTATCGTGCTCCCCGATGCTACGACAGTCCTACTAGGAAAAATAAAAATATTTTCATCAGGATTGTCAATTTGTGCTCGATGATACAACATTCCTATGACCTGTTGCACACTCTCAAGTTCGACACCCAACTATTGGCATGATACTTCTTGAGTAGACATAAAGGTTGGTTGGAATGGGTAATTTATTATAAAATGTGGAGGGGTTCAATGTCGGGTTTTCCTGATAATGGTGGCATGTCAGTGCATGGGTAGTAGCAATGTTCTCTCGGTTAGAATGGGTAATTTCTTACCAAAGATAGAGGGGATTGTTGAGGGCCCCCTTCAATCTAGAAAATATTAATGGGATCTGATTACTCTCTCTTTCGCACACAGCAATGTGGGTGATGTCTTCGTCTGGTGTTTCAGCATTGCTTGCTTCATTCGTGAAAAAAGTGGTGCGGTTCGTTTGATGAAGTTGTTGCTGCGGTGCATGAGTTGTGTTCCGGTCATTAGGGTTGGCAGGCTCCATGCTCGTGCATCGAACTGTCCGCCTCGAGGCCACTCAGTTGTGTCCGGAAGGCTTATTCCTCTCTCGGGCATGATAAGTTTCCTATACCGTATACCCATATAGTAGAATTTGATGGCGCCGTCGAACATACATCTGTCTTATACCTTGTTTAGGAATAGGATGGACCACACTACAGCCCATGTGGGCCTGATATGCCTTATAGGCTGTTATGGCCCATGGAATGGTGTATATGCTCTCGGATGTGGAATGCTGTGCGGGCAGAGGGATTTAGCTTCCTTCTTGTTCTCATAGTCCCTTGCAAACGATGACCATCATGCTTGCATCATAGCCTTGGGTTTCCGAAATCATGGTTACCCATGGCCTTGTGAGGGTGTCGATGGTATGGATGAATGCTACCTGGTTGATCCTGCCATTAGTCATACGCTTGTCTCAAAGATTAAGCCATGCATGTGTTAGTGTGAACTAATTCAGACTATGAAACTGAGAATGGCTCATTAAATTAGTTATAGTTTGTTTGATGGTATGTGCTACTCGAATAACTAGAGTAATTCTAGAGCTAATAATTGCAATAAACCCTAACTTCTAGAAGGGATGCCTTTATTAGACAAAAGGTCAATGCGGGATCTGCCCGTTGCGCTGATGATTCATGATAACTTGATGGATCGCATGGCCATCGTGCTGGCGATGCATCATTCAAATTTCTGCCCTATCAACTTTTGATGGTAGGATAGAGGCCTACCATGGTGGTGATAGGTGATAGAGAATTAGGGTTCGATTCCAGAGAGGGAGCCTAAGAAATGGCTACCACATCCAAGGAAGGCAGCAGGCGCGCAAGTTACCCAATCCTGACATGAGGAGCTAGTGATAATAAATAACAATATCGGGCTCATTGAGTCTGGTATTTGGAATGAGTACAATCTAAATCCCTTAATGAGGATCCATTGGAGGGCAATTCTGGTGCTAGGAGCCGTGGTAATTCCAGCTCCAATAGCATATATTTAAGTTGTTGTAGTTAAAGAGCTTGTAGTTGGACCTTGGGTTGGGTCGATCTGCCAGCCTTTCGGTGTGCACCTGTCGGCTTGTCCCTTCTACTGGCGATGTGCTCCTGGCCTTAATTGGTTGAGTTATGCCTCCAACGCTATTACTTTGAAGAAATTAGAGTGCTCAAAGCAAGCCTACTGTCACCCACTTAGATGATTCATCGCTAATGGTACATATGGCCTTAGCTAGATTCTCGCCCTCGAGAGAACTAAGTCAGCCAAACTCGATCACAACTTCGCTAGCGATATGAAAGGAACACAAGAGACACAAGTTGAAGAAGTATAGAAAGTGTTATTAACGTAAAGGAAAGCTTGAAAGTGTTACAAGAGAGCTTTTGAGCTTAGAACTCAGGATGTAGAAAATGAGGGAGGAGTGGAGTATTTATAGCCTAAGCCACCTCCTCAACCGATGGTCTAGATTTAATCTCTAGACGCTTCTTTGATCCTATGGCTAATATGCATCCTTCTAGGGCTTTCCTACATTAAAATATACAAAATATCAAGCCAAGGTCGGCTAGAACCTTCCAGCAACATATTCTAGACTTGTTGCAACCCTTCTGGTCACTTTTGGAATTGTGCCAACACTTTCTAGAGTTTTTGCAACTATTCTGGAACTTTCTGGCTACCTTTTAGAATCTTTAGGCAACACTCTGCGTATTCTAGCCTTTTTCAAGTACTTATTTAAGGCTTTTAAGGCTATGCCCATGGTTATTGCGCATGGGCATTTCCTTTACCATCGACTTTGCCTCATTTACCTTTCAGGGACTGACATTCTCCCCCACCAGAGTCCTTGATGCCCTTGTCAAGTTTCCCATTCTTGAAGGCCTTGATCTTCTCCTTGAACTACCACAAGTCCACTTCCTTCTCCCATAATGCTTCGCTATCCGGCAAACCTCTCCACTTGACTAGGAACTCAGTATGTCCGGGAATGCCTCATTATCGAATTAGTCTATCTGCTATAATCACCGTAACCTCCTATTGATATGAGGTTATCATGATGGGTGGTGCTCTTTTTGACATGCCACGCTCAGGTTCTTCGCTATCTCCATGGTAAGGTTTGAGAAAACTTACATGGAAGACATTACGCACCTTCAACTAAGGTGGCAACTCCACTCGGTAGGACACTTTGCCAACTTTTGCAATAATTGGAAAGGGTTCCTCATACTTGCACACCACACCCTTATGCACTTGGTGATAAGCATTCAATTGCATCGCGGGCAGCTTCACCATTACTAGATCGCCTACATGAAACTCCAGTGGCCTTCGCTTCTTGTCAGTCCACCTCTTCATTCTTTTAGATGCCTTGTCCAAGTACATATGAGCCACGTCAAGCTATTCTTGCCATCCTTTAGCCTATTTTTATGTAGTAGGACTAGTCCCCGTATAACCTACTATAACTGTGTGTGGGGTTAGCGGCTGTTGCCCCATTAGTATCTCGAAAGGACTTTGATTGGTGGCTTCACTCCACTGCAAGTTATACAAAAATTGGGCAACATCTAGCAACTTTGCCCAATCCTTCTAGTAGCACTAATGAAGTGCTGAAGATACAGCTCTAGCAAGGCATTGACGCACTCCGTTTGCCCATCAGTTTGGGGATGGAATGATGTTGAGAAGTGAAGTTCAGACCCCATGATCTTGAACATTTCCCTCTAAAACTTCCCAGTGAACCACGGGTCTCGATCACTTATTATACTTTTCAGAATGCCCCAATACTTCACCACATGCTTGAAGAACAAGCGTGTGGCTTCCTCACCGTACAATCTCGTAGGGCGGCAATGAAGGTTCTATAATTAGAAAATTTATCAACCACCACCATGATGGAACCACACCCTTCTGACGTCGGTAAGGCAGAGATAAAATTCATCGTAACACACTCCCATGGCCTCTCCGGTGTGGGTAGGGGCTATAGCAATCCTGCTGGTTACTTTTGCTCAATCTTGTCTTGTTGGCATACAAGGCAAGTCGTTATGTATCCCTCAATCTCATCCTCCATTCATGGCCAATAGTATGATCTCTCGACCAATGCCATTATCCGCTGAATCCCCGGATGTCCTGCCCACATTAAATCATGGCATTCCTTAATTATCTCCTTCCTCAAGTTTTAACATTGAGGCATGAACAAGCGGTTACCGATGGTGTATAGGCATCCATTCTGCTCCCAAAACTGCCGTGTCTTTCCTTCCTCGGTCAAAGCAATGAGATTCTTAGCAAAGACATCCTTTACCATCCTTTCCTTCACTCGCTCGAGTAGATTACTTTTCACCATGCTCACCGAAGCCACTACATTAGCCTTGCTAGGCTTGTACTCCATCACATAATCAAATTTGGCAAGAAAATCTTGCCACCATACGTGCTTGGGAGTTAACTTCCTTTGATTCTAAAAGTAACTCATTGCCATATTATCGATCTTGATCACAAACCGACTCCCCAGCAAGTAATGCCTCTATACCTGCAAGCAATGGATGATCACCATTATCTCCTTATCATGCACCGGATATCGCCTCTTTGTGTCATTCAGCTTGTGGCTTTCGTAAGCGATGGGGTGATTCTCCTGTATAAGCACACCCCATATCGCAAAATCTAATGCATCAGTATGGACTTCAAATGTCTTTTCATAGTTTCGCAGCGCTAACACCAGATCACTCATCACGGCATGCTTTAGATCATCAAAAGCTTCTTGGCAGGCATCATCCCATTTCCATGGATTGTTCTTCTTTAGAAGATTCATTAAAGGTGTTGCTCTCCAAGAGTAACTTTGGATAAATCTTCGATAATAATTCACCAATCCAAGATAAGATCACAAACCTAAGACATTCGTTGGCGGCTCCCAATCGACAATACCCCATACCTTGGCATTATCCATACTGATTTTCCCCTCACAAATCCTGTGCCCCAAGAACATCACCTCTTGTTGCGCAAAAGAGCACTTCTCCCATTTAACATAGAGCTCATTTTGCCGTAATACTTGGAACACCTACTTCAAGTGCTGAATATGCTCCTTAAGGGTCTCACTATAGACAACGATGTCATCTAGATACACCACCATGAATTTATCCAGGAACGGGTAGAATATTTTTTTCATCAAAGTGCAGAATGTTGCTAGCGCACTTGTCAACCGAAATGGCATGACTAGGAATTCAAATGAGCCATACCTCATCACACACGTTGTCTTTTCCTCATCACCCGCTACTATCTGCACTTGCCAATATCCCGATAGTAAGTCTAACTTTCAAAACCACCAAGCCTTGCCCAAATAGTTAAACAAGTCATCCACTAGTGGAATCGGATACTTGTTATTAATAGTCACATTATTGAGAGCCCTATAGTCAATGCACATACGCAAACTACCATCATACTTCTTTTGGAACAAGACAAGAGATCTATATGGTGCTTTGGATGATCGAATGAACCCCGCCTCCAGCAACTCCTTCAATTGTTTATACAACTCCTCTAATGTAGGAGGAGCCATGCGATACTGCCCCATGGCTGGCGGTTTTGCTCCAGGCTCCAACTCAATCGAATGATCCACTTCCCTTCTCAAAGAAAGTTTCTTTGGCAACTCAGATGGCATGATATCCTTAAATTCCTCAAGCAAACTATCGACTTGTGAAGGTATTTCAAAAGAGTCAGAGTTGTTACCTTTCTGCTTTGTAGGCAACCAGGAATGTCTCTTCACCCCTCTTGACTCCTTTTGCCACTTGCATCGCGGACAACATACTAGCACCAACTGCTACATGATCTACTGTAACCCGATGCTCACTCTCGCCACATCAAAAGTTAGCATAACTGTCTGTAGTAAGGGTGAAAGGCAAAACCTTCTCAACAAAATTGAGACCCAAGACCATCTTGTGGTCTTTTATCGGCACAACATTCAAATCTAATGTCCCAAGCCATGTGCCAATCTTGATGGAAGCATTCTGAATAATTCCCATCGTGGGCTGGTATGGCTGATCAACCATCTTGATCCACCCAATCTCCTTGGTTATTGGCAAACCAAGCACCGCATGTGCATTGCTTGCTATGAGATTTTGATTTGCCCCCAAATCTAACAAACACTTGATGTCTTTCCTGTTAACTTCGACATCAACATATAGCAAGTTCTTACCCTGTTGAAGCTTTGACTTTGTCGTGGCCATGGCACCCTTGCCGCTGGATCTTGGATCCATCTTGCCCTTTACTATATTTAGCACAGGCACCATCCTCAAGTGCACTTGTCCTCCTTGTGGGGCAGTCTCCTCTTGGGCTGAAATTATTGCATTCAGTTTGCTCTAATTTGGGCACTCCATTGCCCAGTGAGGTCCTCCATAAAGGAAACAATCTATTCTCCCCCTTGATTGCCCCTTTGAGTGCTCACCTTATTTGTCCTTCCTCCTGAAGGATCTCATAGGCCAGTGTGACTTGTCACCCCCACCTTTGCCAAAGCCTCCCTTCTTTAGCTTGTCTTTCTTTACCAACAAGCTAGTGTTGTATTCGATGAGAGATTCTGCCATAGCTATCACGGTGGCAAGGTCTTAGAAAGCCCTTCATTTGAGCTCTTACTCGACCCACCATTGTAAGCCATCAAGGAAGTAATAAAAATGATGGCCATCGGGCATATCAGGAATTTCTAGCATTAGCGATGAGAAATCCCGAATGTAATCCTTCAATGCACATGTTTGCTTTAGTCCTCATAGGTACCACACTGACATATCTCTCACATTCTTCGGGTAGAATTGCCTCTTCAATTCTGCCTAGAATGCTTCCTAAGTGCCAATCTGGACCAACCCCCTCTCTCATTTCGTATAACGCCTTCTCCACAATAAGGCAGCATCACCCTCGAGATAAAGAGTCGACGTGTTGATCTTGACATCATCGATAGTAATGTTAGTGGCCTCCAAGTATCTCTCCACATGCTAAAGGAAGTTTTCAATTTCCTTGGCATCCCATTTTCCCTCAAACTTTGGTGGCTTCGGGACTTTCACACGCCAGACACTATTACTAGCACCGTTGGTAATGGCTACTTCACTCATAGCTAACCTATTTTATAGAGACTGCATATCGGCATCCATCCTCTGTCGATATTCCTGCATTTATTAATTCATGGCATCAATGAGGTCATACTCTCCTTGTAACTGTTCCTCTAATGCACTAATCTGCTAGTCCTTATCCTCTATATCGCTCTCTTGTGCACCAAGTGTATCAAAGACATCCCCCATGGCTAGTTCCACCTTGGCTAGCCGAGCATTGAAAGCTTCCACAGTTTCTGTAGAGACACCACCTTCCTCTTATGGAGTCTCTTTGGATTTCCCCTGGAGCTTCTTTGACTGGTTATGGGTTTTCGGACGCCCACGCTCCTCTTGCTATACGGTCACGTTGCTAGACTCGATGTTGTTTGTCAAAGCTATGAATTCCCCTTATTCGTAACCCGCTCTTATACTATCTGTCATGCACTTAGACGATTCACTACTAATGGTACGAGTGGCCTTAGCTCGATTTTTACCCTCGAGAGAACTAAGTCAGCCAAACCCGATCATAACTTCACTAGCGATATGAAAGGAACACAAGAGACACCAGTTGAAGAAGTATAGAAAGTGTTATTAACACAAAGGAAAGCTTTAAAGTGTTATGAGAGAGCTTTTGAGCTTAGAACTCAGGATGTACAAAATGAGGGAGTGGAGTATTTATAGCCTAAGCCACCTCCTCAACCGATAGTCTAGATTTAATCTCTAGAAGCTTCTTTGATCCTATGGCTAATATGCATCCTTCTAGGACTTTCCTACATTAAAATATACAAAATATCTAGCCTAGGTCGGCTAGAACCTTCCAGTAACATATTCCAGACTTGTTGCAACCCTTCTGGACACTTCTAGATCTTTGGCAACACTTTTTAGAGTTCTTGTAACTATTTTGGAACTTTTTGGCTACCTTCTAGAATCTTCTTGTAACACTCTGCATGTTCCACCCCTTTCCAAGTACTTATTCATGGCTCTTAAGGCTATTCCCATGGTTATTAAACATGGGTATTTCCTTTACCATGGACTTTGCCTCGTTTACCTTTTGGGGACTAACACTATGCTCTGAATACATTAGCATGGGATAACATCATAGGATTTTGGTCCTATTTTGTTGGCCTTCGGGATCAGAGTAATGATTAATAGGGACAATCAGGGGCATTTGTATTTCATAGTCAGAGGTGAAATTCTTGGATTTATGACAGACGGACAACTGCGAAAGCATTTGCGAAGGATGTTTTCATTAATGAAGAATGAAAGTTGGGGGCTAGAAGATGATCAGATACCATCCTAGTCTCAACCATAAATCATGCCGACTAGGGATTAGCGGATGTTAGTTTTAGGACTCCGCTGACACGTTATGAGAAATCAAAGTCTTTAGGTTCCAGGGGGAGTATGGTCGCAAGGCTAAAACTTAAAGGAATCAATGGAAGGGCACCACCAGGAGTGGAGCCTGCGGCTTAATTTGACTCAACATGGGGAAACTTACGAGGTCCAAACATAGTAAGGATTGACAGACTGAGAGCTCTTTCTTGATTCTATGGTTGGTGTTGCATGGTCGTTCTTAGTTGGTAGAGCGATTTATCTGGTTAATTCCATTAATGAACGAGACCTCAGCCTACTAACTAGCTATGTAGAGATATCCTTCTGCGGCCAGCTTCTTAGAGGGATTATGGCCTCTTAGGCCAAGGAAGTTTAAGGCAATAATAGGTCTATGATGCCCTTAGATATTCTGGGCCGCACGCGTACTACACTAATGTATTCAATGACAATAGATCATTGCAATTGTTGGTCTTCAACGAGGAATTCCTAGTAAGCATGAATCATCAGCTTGCATTAACTAGGTCCCTGCCCTTTGTACACACTACCCGTTGCTCCTACCGATTGAATGGTCCGGTTAAGTGTTTGGATCATGGCAATGTGGGTTGTTCTCTGCCGGTGACATCGTGAGAAGTCAACAGAGCCTTATCATTTAGAGGAAGGAGAAGTCATAATAAGGTTTTCATAGGTGAACCTGTGAAAGGATCATTGTCGATACCTACCCAGTAGAATGACCCGTGAACATGTTAATAATTTAAAGGGATGCCACAGTATTCATCTAGTGTCAGCCCCTCACCGTGGCCTGAGCGGGTGACATGGTGCATAGGCATTGGCTTGCCCTCATGATCCCTCGTTCACAGCCTGCTAATAAATCCTCGGAGATGAACGTGCCAAGTAGTTGCAAATAATAAAGCATGTAACTCGATTGCCCCAGAAAAGGTGTGCAAAAGGAATACATCGTACTTTGAGAATCTAAAAAACTCTTGGCGAAGGATATCTCAGCTCTCGCATCGATGAAGAATGCAGCAAAATACAATACTTGGTATGAATTGCAGGATCCCCTGAACCATCGAGTCTTTAAACGCAAGTTGCACCCAAAGCCTTTTGGTAGAGGGCACGTCTGCCTGGGTGTCACTCAATTGTTGCCCCCAAACCCCTTCCATTGAAACGGGTATTGTTGGGATGGATGCTGGCCTCTCGTGAGCTCATGGCTTACAGTTGGCCTAAATGTCCGGTCTACAGCAATGACGCCATGCCAATAGGTGGTTGTACGACCCTTGCAGAATGTCGTCTGCACTCGGATCCCCTCCAACGCCTATTAGGCCCCGTAGTGTACCCAACGGCACATTCGCATTGTGACCCCAGGTCAGTGGGGTTACCCGCTGAGTTTAAGCATATGAATAAGCGGAGGAAAAGAAACTTACCAGGATCCCCCTAGTAATGGCGAGTGGATCAAGAATAGACCAGCTTAAGAATCGGGCACCTTTGGTGTCCGAATTGTAGCTTAGAAAAGCATCCTCAGCGGCTGACTAGGCCTAAGTCCCCTAGATAGGGGCTTCGGAGAGGGTGAGAGCCCCATCATGCCCAGACCCTATCGCACCATGAGCTACTGTCTGCGAGTCGGGTTGTTTGGGAACGCAGCCCAAATTGGGCGATAAATTCCATCTAAGGCTAAATACGGGCAAGAGGCTGATAGCAAACAAGTACCGTGAGGGAAAGATGAAAAGGACTTTGAAAAGAGAGTCAAAGAGTGCTTGAAATTGTCGGGAGGGAAGCGGATGGGGGTCAACGATGTGCCTCGGTCAGATGTGGAATGGTTAAAAGCCAGTCCTCTAACCGGCTGAGGGTGCGGATCATCACGGATTGCGGCAGCGGTCCTGGCCCAGGTATTTGAAACACCTGTAGAGATGCCATCGTAGAGATTGTGGAAAGCAGCGCACGCCGTCACGGCATGCTTTGCACCTGAGCGCTCCTGGCGTGGGCCAGCGGGCTCCCCATTCAGCCCGACTTGAAACACGGACCAAGGAGTCTAACATGTGTGCGAGTCAACGGGTGAGTAAACCGGTTAGGTGTAAGAATGCTGACCGGCGGGATCCCCTTGAGGGTTGCACCACCGACCGACCTTGATCCTCTAAGAAGGGTTTAAGGGAGAGCATCCCTGTCGGGCCCGAAAGATGCTGAATTATGGCTTAGCGGGGCGAAGCCAAAGGAAACTCTAGCGGAGGCCCGTAGTGATACTGACATGCAAATCATTCGTCTTACTTAGGTATAGGTGCGAAAGACTAATTGAACCGTCTAGTAGCTGGTTCCCTATGAGGTTTCCCTCAGGATAGTTAGAGCTCAAAACGAGTTCTATCGGGTAAAGCCAATGATTAGAGGCATCAGAGGCGCAATGCCCTTAACCTATTCTCAAACCTTAAATAGGTAGGACAGTGCGGCTGCTTCATTGAGCCATTCTAGGGAATCGAGAGCTCTAAGTGGGCCATTTTTGGTAAGTAGAGCTGGCGATGCGGGATGAACCGGAAGCCGGGTTACGGTGCCTAACTGCACGCTAACCTAGAACCTATAAAGGCTATTGGTCCATTAAGACAGCACGATGTTGGTCATGGAAGTCAAAATCTGCTAAGGAGTGTGTAACAACTCACCTGCCAAATTAACTAGCCCCAAAAATGGATGGTGCACAAGCGCGTCAGCTACACCTGGCCGTTGGGGCAAGAGCAAGGCCTCAATGAGTAGGAGGGCACAGTGGTTGCTGCAAAACTCAAGGCGTGAGCCCGGGCGTAGCTGCTATCGATGCAGATCTTGGTGGTAGTAGTAAATATTTAAATGAGAACTTTGAAGGCCGAAGTGGAGAAAGGTTCCATGTGAATGACACTTGTACATGGGTTAGTCGATCCCAAGAGACGGAGGAAGCTCGTCCGATAGCGCATTCACGCATGAGCTTTGAAAGGGAATCGGGTTAAAATTCCCGAACGGGGTTGTGGCGGCGGATGGCAACGTTGGGGAGTCTGGAGACGTCAGCAGGGGCCTCGGGGAGAGTTATCTTTTCTATTTAACAGCCCGACCACCCTAGAAATGACTCAGTCAAAGGTAGGGTCCAACGGTCCGAAGAGCACCGCACAATGCACAGTGTCTGGTGCCTCCCCGGCGGCCCTTGAAAATTTGAAGGACCGAGTGCCATCCACGCCCGGTCATACTCATAACCACATCAGGTCTCTAAGGTGAACAACCTCTGGCCAATGGAACAATATGGGCATGGGAAGTCGGTAAAATGGATCTGTAACCTCGGGAAAAGGATTGGCTCTAAGGCTGGGCCCGGGGGTCCCTATCCCAAACCTGTCGGCTGTCGGTGGACTGCTTGAGCTACTCCTATGGCGAGAATGGGTCACCGCGTGCCAGTCAAGGGACGGACCGGGAATGGCCCCTTCGGGGTCCTTCCCCGGGAGTCAAAGAGTTTAAATACCCCTAACACGCGGTATTCCCGCATGTTTGTTTAAATACCCATAACGCAACCTCATGTAAAAGAGTTTTATTAATAATGAAGAAAAAATGGAGGGTAGGGTTAGGGTTAGCGTTAGCGTACTTAAAAAGCTAATGGAAACTTGTAACCCCCGAAATTCACGTAAAACAGTTTTATTAATAATGAATAAGAAATTATCGTTTAAGGTTAGTGTTAAAGATACTTGAAAAATTATTAGAAATTTTAACCCGCAATATTCCAAAATTATTATTTAAATACCCATGACACATCTTCACGTAAAAGAGTTGTTTTAATAATGAACCAAAAAAATTGTCAGCTAGGGTTAGGGTTTGAGTTAGCTTTACTCGAAAATTTATTAGGAATTTTAACCCGCGACATTCCCACATATTTAATTAAATACCCGTGACACATCTTCACGTACAACAGTTTTATTACTATTGAATAAAAAAATTAGGGTTAGGGATAGGGATGCTTGAAAATTTATTAGAAAATTTAACACGCAATATTCCTACATGTTTATTTAAATACATATCTTCACGTGAAAGGGTTTTATTAATAATGAGTAAAAAATGTCGATTAGGGTTAGCGTCAAAGATACTTGCAAATTTATTGGAAATTTTAACCCGCAATATTCTCACTTTGTTATTTAAAACACCCATCTTCGCGTAAAAGAGTCTTACTAATAAAGAACAAAAAAATTGTCGGTTAGGGTTAGCGTTAGCTTTACTTAAAATTTATTGGAAATTTTAACAATAATGAATTTTATTAATGTAAAAGAGAAAATAAATGAAGAAATTCTTTTTAATAACAACATTAATTTTCTTCACGTATATGGGGGCACGAGAGCGTGCATGAGGTGGTTCAGGATTCCCCATAATAGCGCACATTGGGTGCAAGATTGCACGCGATGGGGTGGGAGAGTGGCCACAACTGAGTGCGAGGGCGTGTGGGATTCGATACAGTGCATGCGAGGGGTGCGGTTTCCTCGCAAGTGCGTCCACTGTGTGCGAGAATTCCCGCAAGTGCGCGCGAGGGGTGCGAGAATTCCCGTAAGTGCCCGAGAGGGGTGCGAATACCTCACAAGTGCTCGTACGGTGTGTGAGGATTCCCTTAAGCGCGCATAAGGGGTGCGAGATCCCTTGCAAGTGCGTGTGCGGTGTGCGAGAATTCCCGTAATCGCACGCGAGGGGTGCGAAATTCCTCACAAGGTCGCGTACGGTGTGCAGTTATTCTCACAAGCACGTACGAGGGGTGCGAGATCCCTCGCAAGTGCTCGCATGATGTGCGAGAGTTCCCACAAGCGCGTGGGAGGGGTGCGAGATTCCGCATAAGCGCACATATGGGTGTACGGGATTCCTCGCAAGTGCGTCCATGGGGGTGCAAGATTCCTCGCAAGGGTGCGGGAGGGGTGTGGGATTACACACAAATGCGCAAATGGGGGTACGAGATTCCTCGCAAGCATTTGCGAGGGGTGCAGTATTCATCACAAGCGCTCATGGGGGTGCAGGATTCCTCGCAATCGCTCGTGCGCTGTGCCAGAAGTCCCGCAATTGCGCGTGAGGGGTGCGGGATTCCTCATGAGCGCACACAGGAGTGCAAGATTTCTGCATGTGCGTGCGAGGGTGCGCGCTTATTTAACCGTAATGCCAAAACGACATCCAAAATTAATTAATTTTTTTATTGTTTTTTCTAATAAATCATTCAACATGTTATAGAATTTTCCACCAAATTTTAAAATTTTTCAATGACATTTTTCTTATTTTCATGAATTTTCAATTTTCACACTTTTAACAAAAAAAATGCCCGCACTTTGTGAAAGTTCACGAAAGTTCTCAACAATACTTATTGGAACTCAACGAACTAGTGTACAAAATTTTAGATCAAAATACGAAGTTTAAGGACATTTCTAAGAGGGTGGTGGTGTGTGAGACATGTCAACGATTCTTCCTCCTGGCTCTGAAGTCATCATAAGGACTACTATAAGGGGGTGACTAGGTCCTCACCCCCCTACCCCAGCGTCATGCCGCGCTCTCACTTCTACAGTCTACCCCTACCCCCGCACTCTTACTGCACTCCTCGACGCTCCGGTAGTCCCTCCCCACCCCGCACTCTTACAGCGTTCCCCAGCGCTCCAACAGTCCAGCCCCACCCCCGCACTTACCGCGCTCCCTGATGCTCCGACAGTCCCTTCCAACCCCTACACTTATCGCGCTCCCCGGCGCTCCAGTAGTCTATTCCCACCCCCACACTTACCGCTCTCCCCAGCACTCTGGCAGTCCCTCCCCACCCCCTCGCTAACCGCGCTCCCCGGTGCTCCGATAGTCCCTCACCACCCCCGCACTTACCGTGCTGCCCGGCACTCCGGCAGTCCCTCCCCACCCCCGCTCTTACCGCACTTCCCGGCACTCCGGCAGTCCCTCCCTACCGCGCACTTACCGCGCTCCCCGGCCCTCTGGCAGTCCCACTAGGAAAAATAAAAATATTTTTTCTGAGATTGTCAGTTTTTCCCTGATGATACAACATTCCTACGACCTATTGCACACTCTCAAGTTCAACACCCACCTATTGGCATGTTAGTTCTTAAGTAGATGTAAAGGTCGGTTGGAATGGGTAATTTATTGCAAAATATGGATGGGTTCAATGTCGAGTTTTCCCCAATAGTGGTGGCATGTCAGTTCGTGGGAAGCAGCACTGTTCTCTAGATTAGAATGGGTAATTTATTAGCAAACATAGAGGGGATTGTTGAGGGTCCCCTTCAATCAAGAAAATATTTGTGGGATCTAATTACTCTCTCTTTTGCATATAGTGGTGTGGGTGATGCCTCCGTCTAGCATTTCAGCATTGCTTGCTTCATTTGTGAAAAAAGTGGTGTGGTTCGTTTGATGGAGTTATTGCTCATTATATACGGTGGTGTATGGGCTCCATGCTCTTGCATCGAACTTTCCCCCTCGAGGCCACCTAGTTGTGTCGAGAAGGCTTATTTGTCTCTCGGGCATGATAAGGTTCCTGTGTTGCATACCCATATAGCAGAATTTAATGGCATCGTCGAACATACATCTGTGTTATGCCTTGTTCAGGAATAGGCTGGACCACACTGCGGCCCTTATGAGCCCGACATGCCTTATAGGCTGTTATGGCCTATGGGACGGCGCAAGTGCTCTCAGATGCGGAATGCTATGCGGGTAGAGGGATTTAGCTACCTTCTTATTCTCGTAGTCTCTTGCAAATGATGATTGTCTTGCCTACATCATAGCCTTGGGTTTTCGAAATCACGGGTACCCATGGCCTTGTGAGGGTGTCCATGGCATGGATGAATGCTTCCTGGTTGATCCTGCAAGTACTCATATGCTTGTCTCAAAGATTAAGCCTTGCATGTGTAAGTATGAACTAATTCAGACTGTGAAACTGCGAATGGCTTATTAAATCAGTTATAGTTTGTTTGATGGTATCTGCTACTCGGATAACAGTAGTAATTCTAGAGCTAATACGTGCAACAAACCCCGACTTCTGGAAGGGATGCATTTATTAGACAAAAGGTCAATGCGGGCTCTGCCCATTGCTCTAATCATTCATGATAACTTGATGGATCGCATGGCCATCGTATCGGTGATGCATCATTCAAATTTCTGCCCTATCAACTTTTGATGGAAGGATAGAGGCCTACCATGGTGGTGATGGGTGACAGAGAATTAGGGTTTGATTCCGGCGAGGGAGCCTGAGAAATGGCTACCAGATCCAAGGAAGGCAGCAGGCGTGTAAATTACCCAGTCCTGACACGGGGAGGTAGTGACAATAAATAACAATACCGGGCTCATTAAGTCTGGTAAATGGAATGAGTACAATCTAAATCCCCTAACGAGTATCCATTGGAGGGCAAGTCTGGTGCCAACAGCTGCGATAATTCTAGCTCTAATGGCATATATTTAAGTTGTTGAGATTAAAAAGCTCGTAGTTAGACCTTGGGTTGGGTTGACCGGTCCGCCTTTTAGTGTGCACCTGTCGGCTCGTACCTTCTGCCGGTGATGCGCTCCTAGCCTTAATTGGCCTAGTCGTGCCTCCAGCGCTATTACTTTGAAGAAATTAGAGTGCTTAAAGAAAGCCTACGCTCTGAATACATAAGCATGGGATAACATCATAGGATTTCGGTCCTATTCTGTTGGTCTTCGGGATTGGAGTAATGATTAATAGGGACAGTCAGGGGCATTTGTATTCCATAGTTAGTGGTGAAATTCTTGGATTTATGAAAGACGAACGACTATGAAAGCATTTGCCAAGGATGTTTTCATTAATCAAGAACAAAAGTTGGGGGCTCAAAGACGATCAGATACCGTCCTAGTCTCAACCCTAAACAATGTCGACCAGGGATCAACGGCTGTTGCTTTTACGACTCCTCCGGCACCTTATGAGAAATCAAAGTCTTTGGGTTTTAGGGGAGTATGGTCGCAAGGCTGAAACTTAAAGGAATTGACGGATGGGCACCACCAGGAGTCGAGCCTATGGCTTAATTGGACTCAACACTGGGAAACTTACTAGGTCTAGACATAGTAAGGATTGATAGACTGAGAACTCTTTCTTGATTCTGTAGGTGGTGGTGCATGGCTATTCTTAGTTGGTGGAGTGATTTATCTGGTTAATTCCGTTAACGAACGAGACCTCAGCCTACTAACTAGCTATCTAGAGGTATCCTTTTGCAGCTAGCTTCTTAGAGGGACTATAACCTTTTAGGCCAAGGAAGTTTGAGGCAATAACAGGTCTGTGATGCCCTTAGATGTT
>CANTUS010000002.1:65727500-65745000 GCA_947683365.1 Euphorbia pulcherrima | reverse complement strand
TAAGTCCCTGGCTTTGCCCAAGTGCACATAGATTCGCTCGATTATATGAAGGTGTGAATGCATAAGTTGTTGAGCGGTACAACATTGCCGAGCCTCGAGCACATGCATCAGCCAACAATGCTCCGCCATGTTGTGGCACTTGTCTCCTTCCGGTGCTTTTCGTTTCCCCATTCATTCTTTTTTTTGTTTCAACATTTGAAGGATACCCAAAAGCTTTGATCTTAAAAAATATTTATGTTAAATAAAATGACCACACACATGACTTGAACCTGAGACCTCTAGAGTCATACACGATCTCAACCGCTATACCACACAAGGTTTTGTGACACAATTGCTTTTCTTTTCATAATATGCCTGTATTACAAAAATTATCTAAATACGAGAATTCATTAAAAATACATAAGATCCTTGAATACATGTCGTTAGGGTTAGGGTTAGAGATACTTGAAAATTTATTGGAAAATTTAACCCGCAATATCCGCATGTTTATTTAAATACACAACTTCACGTGAAAGAGTTCTATTAATAATGTGGAGAGAAAAATGTCGATTAGGGTTACTTGAAAATTTAATGGAAACTTTAAATCACAATATTCCTGCGAGTTTATTTAAAATACCCATGACACATCCTCATGTAAAAAACAACGGTTAGGGTTAGCTTTACTAGAAAATATAATGGAAATTTTGACATGCAGTATTCCCGCATGTTTGTTTAAATACCCATGATGCATCCTCACGTAAAAGAGTTTTATTAATAATGCATAAAAAATGGAGGTTTGGGTTAGGGTTAGCGTTAGCGTACTTTTTGAAAAGCCCCCAGAGGAACATTGTGTTCCCCTAGAAGGAAAAAGAGAGGCAGGTGAAAATTTCGGGGCGGGCATCCCAACTAGGTTGATGCCCTCGCTTACCTACAAAACACCAACCTCTCTTTATTAGAGCAATCCAAATTCTGCTCACAAGATAAGAGCATCATTGGACACAAATACAGCCTAAAGGTGATACAGATATGAAATCCGATCCCAAGACACGCCTATTACAATGAAATACACCAAGATATACCAGCTATCTAGTTACAACTAAGTAATAAGCTCAAAAAATTAAAGACATCAGAAACGACAAAATTAAGGTTCTGCCTCCTATACTTGAAGAAGAACCAGCATAGATGAATACAAGACCCTAGATGATCTTCTGTGCTTAAGACTCCATCGAACACAAACTTATTCCTCCTTTTCCAAATAGCCCACGCAATCATAAACCATAAAGCCATACCAAAATCGTTGCCAAGACCCGAGGTAAAGTGCGCATGCCATAATAATGGAAAATCAGCCTCCTTCAATGGCATTGTCACTAAAATCCCTAGTAGCCAAAAAGCTTGAGCCCATATACATTAGCTACCCAAACAATGGAACAAAGCACGATCGATTGTTTCAGTCTCCTCATAAAACGAACAATTATCATCCACTACTGCATGGCATCCGCGACAAAGCAGAAAAACCTTCGTTGGAAGATGTCTACTCAATAATAACCAGCCGAAGAATATAACTTTAGGAAGAAGACACGCATTCCAAACCACCATGTAATCCGTTTCTGGCCTAGTCCATTGAGGCGTCCTGCAGAACCCCAAACAAAAGGAGGCGGCTGAATATACATTATTAGCTCCCAAATCCCATCCAAATCTATCGGCCACCTCCTAAAACGCCACTTATAGTTGCTGCCCCAAATTGTTGTCAGCCCCGTTACCCATAAAAATCGTGGGACAGGTCTAGAAAATCTAATTCCAAAGCTGGGAGCACCTTTCTCTACTCGAAATCCTCAGACTACGTTTCTAAAAAGACCTAGAAAATACTGCTCCTTCAGAAATTGAAAAACACCCATCCCGAGTCGAGCAACTTTTTCTATTACATAAGAGATACAAGTCTAGAAAAAGGACAGATAGGGACACATTTGCCGTGCTTGAAAAGCTAATGGAAACTTTTAACCCAAGAAATTCACGTGAAACAGTTTTATTAATAATGAATAAGAAATTATCGTTTAGGGTTAGCGTTAAAGATACTTCAAAAATTATTGGAAATTTTAACCCGCAATATTCCAAAATTATTATTTAAATACCCATGACACATCTTCACGTAAAAGAGTTGTTTTATAATGAATAAAAAAAATTGTCGGCTAGGGTTAGGGTTTGCGTTAGCTTTACTCAAAAATTTATTGGGAATTTTAACCTGCGGCATTCCCACATATTTATTTAAATACCCATGACACATCTTCACGTACAAGAGTTTTATTACTATTGAATAAAAAATTAGAGTTAGGGATAGGGATGCTTGAAAATTTATTGGAAAATTTAACATGCAATATTCCCACATGTTTATTTAAATACATATCTTCATGTCAAAGGGTTTTATTAATAATGAGTAAAAAATGTCGATTAGGGTTAGCGTTAAAGATACTTGCAAATTTATTGAAAATTTTAACCCGCAATATTCCCACTCTATTATTTAAAACACCCATCTTCGCGTAAAAGAGTGTTACTAATAATAAAAAAAAAATTGTCGGTTAGGGTTAGCGTAAACTTTACTTAAAAATTTATTGGAAATTTTAACAATAATGAATTTTATTAATGTAAAAGAGAAAAAAAATGATGAATTTTTTTAATAACAACATTAATTTTCTTCACGTATATATGGGCGCGACAGCGCGCACGAGGTGGTGCGGTATTCCCCGCAATAGTGCACATTGATTGCGAGATTGCGTGCGATGGGGTGCAAGAGTGGCCGCAAGTGAGTGCGACCGGGTGCGGGATTCCCCAGAGTGCGCACAAGGGGTGCGGTTTCCACGTAAGTGCGGGCACTATATGTGAGAATTCTTGTAAGTACGCGTGAGGGGTGCGAGAATTCCTGCAAGTGCGTGAGAGGGGTGCGGATACCTCACAAGCGCTCGCACGGTGTGCGAGAATTCCTACAAGTATGCATGAGTGGTTCGGGATCCCCCGCAAGTGCGTGCACAGTGTTTGAGAATTCTAACAAGCACACACGAGGGGTTCAAAATTCCTCGCAAGCGCGCACACGGTGTGCGGTTATTCTTGCAAGTGCGCATAAAGGGTGCGGGATTCCTTGCACGCACTCGTACGGTGTGCTAGAGTTCCTACAAGCATGCGTGAGGGGTATAGGATTCCTTGCAAGCATGCACACAAGTGTGCAGGATTCCTCGCAAGTGCGCGCAAGGGGGTGTGAGATTCCTCACAAGCCCTCGCGAGGGGTGCGAGATTCCTTGCAAGCGTGTGCATGAGGGTGCGAGATTCCTTGCAAGAGTATGCCAGGGGTGCGAGATTCCTTGCAAGCATGTGCAGGGGTGCGGGATTCCTCGCAAGCACTCGCACGGTGTGCGAGAAGTCCCGCAAGCAAGTGCAAGGGGTACGGGATTCCTCTCAACCGCGCACACAGGTGTGCAGGATTCCTCGCGAGTGCGCACACGGGTGTGTGGGATTCCTCGCAAGAGCACCCACGGGAGTGTGAGATTTCTGCATGTGTGTGCGAGGGTGCGCGATGATTTAACTACAATGCCCAAACAATATCCAAAATTAATTATCTTTGTTATTTTTTTTCTAATAAAGCACTCAACATGTTATAGAATTTTCCACCAAATTTTAAAATTTTTCAATGACATTTTCTTATTTTCATGAATTTTTCAATTTTCACACATTTAATTAAAAAAATACCATCACTTTTTAAAAAATCATGAAACTTATCAACAATACTTAATGGACCTCAATCAACTAGTGTGCAAAATTTTAGATCAAAATGCGAAGTTTAAGGACGTTTTGAGGGGGTGGTGGTGTGTGAGACATGTCAACAGTGTTCCTTCTGGCACTGAAGTCAGCATAAGGACAACAATAAGGGGGTGACTAGGTCCTCATCCCCCACTTTGGAAGTCCCTCCTCCCCCACTTTGGAAGTCCCTCCCCACCCCTGCACTCTTACCGTGCTCCCCGGCACTCCGGCAGTCCCTCCCCACCTCGCACTCTTACCGCGCTCCCCAGCACTCCAGCAATCCCTCCCCACCTTGTACTTACTGCAATCCACGGTGCTCTGGTAGCCCCTGCCCACCCCCGCACTTACTATGCTCCCCGGTGCTCTGGTAGTCCCTTCCCACCCCCGCACTTACCACGCTCCTCGGTGCTTCAGCAGTCCCTCTCCACCCTCGCACTTACCGCACACCCCGGCGCTCCGGCAGTCCCTCCCCACCCCTGTACTAACCGTGTTCCCTAGCGCTCTGGCAATCCCTCCCCTCCCTCGCACTTAACGTGCTCCCTAACGCTCCGGTAGTCCCTCCCCACCCCTTACTTGCCACGCTCCACGGCGCTCTGGCAGTCCCGTTAGGAAAAACAAAAATATTTTCACCTAGATTATCGGTTTTTCCCCAATGATATAATATTCCTACGACCTGTTGCACACTCTCAAGTTTGAGACCCACCTAGTGGGATGTTAGTTCTTGAGTAGATGTAAAGGTTGGTTGGAATGGGTAATTTATTAGAAAATGCGGAGGTGTTCAACATCGGGTTTTCCCCGATAACTGTGGGATGTCAGTTCGTGGGAAGAAGCAATGTTCTCCCAGTTGGAATGGGTAATTTATTACCAAACATAGATGGGATTGCTGAGGGCCCCCTTCAATCTAGAAAATAATTAGTCCCTCTCCACCCCCCGCACTTACCGCATTCCCCGGCGCTCTGGCAGTCCCTCCCCACCCTCGCACTTACCGTGCTCCCCGGCGCTCCGGCAGTCCCTCCCTACCACGCACTTACCGCGCTCCTCGGCGCTCTGGCAATCCCGCTAGGAAAAACAAAAATATTTTCGCTGGGATTGTCGGTTTTTCCTCGATGATACAACATTCCTACGACCTGTTGCACACTCTCAAGTTTGACACCTACCTATTGGCATGTTAGTTCTTTAGTAGATGTAAAGGTCAGTTGGAATGGGTAATTTATTACAAAATGTGGAGGGGTTCATTGTCGGGTTTTCCCCGATAACGGTGGCATGTCAGTTTGTGGGAAGTAGTAATGTTCTCCCGGTTGGATTGGGTAATTTATTACCAAACATAGAGGGGATTGTTGAGGGCCCCCTTCAATCTAGAAAATAATTGTGGGATCTTATTACTCTCTCTTTCACACACAGCGGTGTGGGTGATGTCTCCGTCCGGCGTTTCAGCATTGCTTGCTACATTCGTGAAAAAAGCGACGTGGTTCGTTTGATAGAGTTGTTGCTCATTGTATGTGGCAGTGCATGAGTGGTGTTTGATTATCGAGGTTGGCAGGCTCCATGCTCGTGCATCAAACTGTCCGCCTTAAGGCCACTCAGTTATTTTTGGAAGGCTTATTCCTCTCTCAAGCATGATAAGGTTCCTGTGTTGCATACCCCAATAGCAGAATTTGATGACACCGTGGAACATACATCTGTCTTATGCCTTGTTTAGGAATAGGATAGACCACACTGCGGCCCTTGTATGCCCAACATGTCTTATACGCTGTTATGGCCCATGGGACGGCGCATGTGCTCTCAAATGCAGAATGCTATGCGGGCAGAGGGATATAGCTTCCTTCTTGTTCTTATAGTCCCTTGCAAACGATGATCGTCATGCCTGCATCATAGCCTTGGGTTTCTAAAATCACAGGTACCCAGGGCCTTGTGAGGGTGTCAATGGCAAGGATGAATGCTACCTGGTTGATCCTGCTAGTAGTCATATGCTTGTCTCAAAGATTAAGCCATGCATGTGTAAGTACAAACTAATTTAGATAGTGAAACTGTGAATGGCTCATTAAATCAGTTGTAGTTTGTTTGATGGTATCTGCTACTCGGATAACTATAGTAATTCTAGAGCTAATATATGCAACAAACCTCGACTTCTAGAAGGGATGGAATTATTAGATAAAAGGTCAACGCGAGCTCTGCCCGTTGCTCTGATGATTCATGATAACTCGACGGATCGCATTGCCATCGTACCATCAATGATCACTCAAATTTCTACCCTATCAACTTTCGATGGTAGGATAGAGGGCCACCATGGTTGTGATGGGTGACGGAGAATTAGGGTTTGATTCCGGAGAGGGAGCCTGAGAAACGGCTACCACATCCAAGGAAGGCATCAGGCGTGCAAATTACCCAATCCTGACACGGGGAGGTATTGATAATAAAAAACAATACTGGGCTCATTGAATCTGGTAATTAGAATGAGTGCAATCTAAATCCCTTAACGAGGATCCATTATCTTGTGCCAGCAGCCGCGACAATTCTAGCTCTAATGGTGTATATTTAAGTAGTTGTAGTTAAAAAGCTCGTAGTTGGACCTTGGTTTAGGTCGACCGATCTGCCTTTCGGTGTGCACCTGTCGGCTAGTCCCTTATGTTGGCGATGCTCTCCTAACCTTAATTAGCCGGGTGGTGCCTCCAGCGCTGTTACTTTGAAGAAATTAGAGTGCTCAAAGCAAGCCTACACTCTGAATGCATTAGCATGGGATAACATTATAGGATTTTGGTCCTATTCTATTGGCCTTTGAGATCGGAGTAATGATTAACAAGGATAGTCGGGGGGATTCGTATTTAATAGTTAGAGGGGAAATTCTTGGACTTATGAAAGATGAACAACTGTGAAAGCATTTGCCAAGGATGTTTTCATTAATCAAGAATGAAAGTTGGGGGCTCGAAGATGATCAGATACCATCCTAGTCTCAACCGTAAATGATGCCAACCAGGGATCGTTAGATGTTGCTTTTAGGACTCCGCCGGCACCTTATAAGAAATCAAAGTCTTTGGGTTCTAGGAGGAGTATGGTCACAAGGCTGAAAAATAAAGGAATTGATGAAAGGGCACCACTAGGAGTGGATCCTGGGGCTTAATTTGACTCAACACGGGGAAACTTACCTGGTCTAGATATAGTAAGGATTGACAGACTAAGAGCTCTTTCTTGATTCTATGGGTGATGGTGCATGGCCGTTCTTAGTTGGTGGAGCGATTTGTCTAGTTAATTCTGTTAACAAATGAGACCTCAGCCTGCTAACAAGCTAAGCAGAGGTATCCTTCTACGGCCAGCTTCTTAGAGGGACTATGGCCTTCTAGGCTAAGGAAGTGTGAGCTATTAACAAGTCTGTGATGCCCTTATATGTTCTGGGCCGCACGTGTGCTACACTGATGTATTCAACAAGTCTACAGCCTTGGCCGACAGGCCCGGGTAATCTTTGAAATTTCATCTTGATGGGGATAGATTATTGCAATTATTGGTCTTCAGCGAGGAATTCCTAGTAAGCGCGAGTCATCAGCTGGTATTGACTACATCCCTGCCCTTTGTACACACCGCCCATTGCTCCTACTGAGTGAATAGTCCGGTGAAGTGTTCAGATCGTGGCGATGTGGGTGGTTCACTACCGGGGATATCGTGAGAAGTCCACTGAACCTTATCATTTAGAGGAAGGAAAAGTCGTAATAAGGTTTCCGTAGGTGAACCTGCGGAAGGATAATTGTTGATACCTGCCCAGTGGAATGACCCGTGAACATGTTAATAATTTGAGGGGATGCCACAGGATTTGTCCAGCGTCAGCCCCTCACCACGGCTTGAGTGGGTGACATGATGTGCAAGCATTGCCTTGCCCTCATGATCCTTCATTCCCAGCCTGCTAACAAATCCCCGGCGTCGAACGTGCTAGGTAATTGCAAACAAGAAAGCATGCAGCTTGATTGCCCCAGAAACAGTGTGCAAAAGGAATGCGTCATACTTTGAGAATCTAAACGACTCTCAGCAATGGATATCTCGGCTCTTGCATCGGTGAAGAATATAGCAAAATGCGATACTTGGTGTGAATTGCAGGATCCCGCGAACCTTCGAGTCTTTGAACACAAGTTACGCCCAAAGCCTTTTGGCGGAGGGCACGTCTGCTTGGGTGTCACTCAATTGTTGCCCCCAAACGCCTTCCATTGAAACAGGTATTGTTGGTGCGGATGCTAGCCTCCCGTGAGCTCGTGGCTTATGGTTAGCCCAAATGTCCGGTCTGTAGCAAGGATGGCATGCCAATCAGTGGGTGTACGACCCTCGTAGAATGTCGTGTGCGCTCGGATGCCCTCAATGGCCCATTATGCCCAGCAACGTACCCAAAGGCATGCTTGCATTGCAACCCCCGGTCAGGCAGGATTACCCAGTGAGTTTAAGCACATCAATAAGTGAAGGAAAAGAAACTTACCAGGATCCCCCTAGTAACAGCGAGCGAATCGGGAATAGCCCAGCTTGAGAATCGGGCACCTTTAGTGTCCGAAGTATAGTCTGGAGAAGCGTCCTCAGCGGTGGACTAGGCCCTAGTCCCTTGGAAAGAGGTGTTAGAGAGGGTGAAAGACTAATCGAACCGTCTAGTAGCTGGTTCTCTCTGAAGTTTCCCTCAGGATAGCTGGAGCTCGCAACGAGTTCTATCGGGGTAAAGCCAATGATTAGAGGCATCTGGGGCACAATGCCCTTGACCTATTCTCAAACTTTAAATAGGTAGGATAGTGCAGTTGCTTCATTGAGCCATGCCATAGAATCGAGAGCTCCAAGTGGGCCATTTTTTATAAGCAGACCCACAAAGGGTGTTGGTCTATTAAGACAATAGGACGGTGGTCATGGAAGTTGAAATCTGCTAAGGAGTGTGTAACAAATCACCTGTGAATTAACTAGCCCCGAAAATGGATAGCACTTAAGTGCGTGACCTAAACCCGGTCGTCAGGGCAAGAGCCAGACCTCGATGAGTAGGAGGGCGCGGCTATCGCTACAAAACCCAAGGCGTAAGCCCGGGCAGAGCGGCTGTCGGTGCAGATCTTGGTGGTAGTAGCAAATATTCAAATGGGAACTTTGAAGGCCAAAGAGGGAAAAGGTTCCACATGAATGACACTTGCACATAGGTTAGTCGATCCTAAGAGATGGGGGAAGCCCGTCCTATAGCACATTCGCACGCGAGCTTCGAAAGGGAATCGGGTTAAAATTCTCGAATTGGGTCGTGGCGACGGACGGTAATGCTAGTGAGTCCGGAGACGTTGGCGGAGGCCTTGGGAAGAGTTATCTTTTTTATTTAATAGCTCGCCTACCCTAGAAACAACTCTGTCAGAGGTAGGGTCCAGCGGCTGGAAGAGCATTGAATGTCGTGCGGTGTCCAATGTGCCCCCGACGGCCCTTGAAAATCCAGAGGATCGAGTGCCATCCATGCCCATTCGTACTCATCACCGCATTAGGTCTCCAAGGTGAACAACATCTGGCTAATGGAACAACATAGGCAAGGGAAGTCTGCAAAATGGATCCATAACCTCGAGAAAAGGATTAGCTCTGAGGGTTGGGCCTGGGGCTCCCTATCTCGAACCCATTGGCTGTCAACGAACTACTCAAGCTGCTCCCACGGTGAGAGAGGGTCGCCGCATATCGACCGGGGGATGGACCGTCAATGGCACCTTTGGGGTCCTTCCTCGGGCGTCGAACAGTCAACTCAGATCTGGTATGGATAAGGAGAATCCGACTGTTTAATTAAAACAAAGCATTGCGATGCTCCTTGTGGATGCTAACGTAATGTGATTTCTGCCCAGTGCTCTGAATGGCAAAGTGAAGAAATTCAACCAAGCGCGGGTAAATGGCGAGAGTAACTATGACTCTCTTAAGGTAGCCAAATGCCTCGTCAACTAATTAGTGACGCGCATGAATGGAATAATGAGATTCCCACGGTCCCTGTCTACTATCTAGTGAAACCACAGCCAAGGGAATAGTCTTGGCAAATCAGCGGGGAAAGAAGACCCTATTAAGCCTGACTCTAGTCCAACTTTGTGAAATGACTTGAGAGGTTTAGGATAAGTGGGAGCCAGAAATGGCGATGGTGAAATACACTACTTTTAACGTTATTTTACTTATTCCTTCAATCGGAGGCGGGGTATTGCCCCTCTTTTTGGACCCAAGGTCTCTTCGGTGACCGATTCGAGTGGAAGAAATTGTTAGGTGGGGAGTTTGGCTAGGGTAGCACATCTGTTAAAAGATAATGCAGGTGTCCTAAGATGAGCACAACGAGAACAGAAATCTCAGGTGGAACAAAAGGGTAAAAGCTCGTTTGATTCTGATTTCCAGTATGAATACAAACTATGAAAGCGTGGCCTATCAATCCAATAGACCTTCAAAATTTGAAGGTAGAGGTGTCAGAAAAGTTACCACAGGGATAATTGGATTGTGGCAGCCAAGCGTTCATAACAACGTTGCTTTTTAGTCCTTCAATGTCGGCTCTTCCTATCATTGTGAAGCAGAATTCACCAAGTGTTGGATTGTTCACCCACCAATAGGGAACCTAAGCTGGGTTTATACCGTCATAAGACAGGTTAATTTTACTCTACTGATGACAGTGTTGTAATGGCAATTCAACCTAGTACGAGAGGAACCGTGGATTCGCACAATTGGTCGTCGCGCTTGGTTGAAAAGCTAGTGGCGCGAAGCTACCCGACAATGGATTATGACTGAATGCCTCCAAGTCTAAATATGGGCCAGAAGCGATGTATACATTCGTCGCTCGTGGGCTGACCCTCAATAGGGGCCATCTGACCCCTAAAGGCATGTGTCGCTTGCTAAGCCTTTGCGGTGGATGAGCTGCTTTGGCCATCTTAAAGTATAATTCCCATTGAGCGGCGGGCAGAATCCTTTGTAGATGACTTAAATACGCGACGGGGTATTGTAAGTGGCAGAGTGACCTTGTTGCCATGATCCACTGAGATTCAGCCCTTTGTCGGTCCGGTTAATCCCTTCCCCCTCCCTCCCTCCCATACTTGTATTTTTTCTCTTCCTAAAATATGCACCCGAGGTCCGCGCACTTATGTGCGTGTATATATATTTATACACAAGTGCCCAAGTACATAAGTCCCCAGCTCTGCCCAAGTGCATATAGATTCGCTCGATTATACAAAGGTGTGAATGCATAAGTTGTAGAGCGGTACAACATTGCCGAGCCTAGAGCACATGCATCGGTCAATAATGCTTTGTCATGTTGTGGCACTTGTCTCCTTCTGGTGCTTTTTGTTTCCCCATTCATTATTTTTTTTGTTTCAACATTTGAAGGATACCCAAAAGTTTTGATCTTAAAAAATATTCATGTTAAATAAAATCGCCGCACGCATGACTCGAACCTGAGACCTCTAGAGTCATACTCGATCTCAATTGCTATACCACACAAGGTTTTGTGATGTAATTACTTTTCTTTTCATAATATGCCCGTATTATAAAAATTATATAAATATGGGAATTCATTAAAAATACATATGATCCTTGAATACACGTCGTTAGGGAAAGGGTTAGAGATACTTGAAAATTTATTGGAAAATTTAACCCGCAATATCCGCATGTTTATTTAAATACACATCTTCACGTGAAAGAGTTCTATTAATAATGTGGAGAGAAAAATGTCGATTAGGGTTACTTGAAAATTAAATGGAAACTTTAACTCGCAATATTCTCGCGTGTTTATTTAAAATATCTATGACAGATCCTCACGTAAAAAACAACGGTTAGGATTAGCTTTACTGGAAAATTTATTTGAAAATTTGACATGCGGTATTCCTCCATGTTTGTTTAAATACCCATGACGCATCCTCAAGTAAAAGAGTTTTATTAATAATGAAAAAAAACGGAGGTTAGGGTTAGTGTTAGCGTTAGCATACTTGAAAAGCTAATGGAAACTTTTAACACGCGAAATTCACGTGAAACTGTTTTATTAATAATGAATAAGAAATTATCGTTTAGGGTTAACGTTAAAGATACTTTAAAAATTATTGGAAATTTTAACCCGCAATATTCTAAAATTATTATTTAAATACCCATGACACATCTTCACGTAAAAGAGTTGTGTTAATAATGAACAAAAAAATTATCGGCTAGGGTTAGGGTTTGCGTTAGCTTTACTCGAAAATTTATTGGGAGATTTAACCTGCGGCATTCCCACATATTTATTTAAATACCCATGACACATCTTCACGTACAAGAGTTTTATTGGTATTAAATAAAATAGTTAGGGTTAGGGATAGGGATGCTTGAAAATTTATTGAAAAATTTAACACGCAATATTCCCGCATGTTTATTTAAATACATATCTTCACGTGAAAGGGTTTTATTAATAATGAGTAAAAAATGTTGATTAGGGTTAGCGTTAAAGATACTTCTAAATTTATTGGAAATTTTAACCCGCAATATTCCCACTTTATTATTTAAAGCACCCATCTTCGCGTAAAAGAGTCTTACTAATAATGAACAAAATAATTGTCGGTTAGGGTTAACGTTAGCTTTACTTAAAAATTTATTGGAAATTTTAACAATAATGAATTTTATTAATGTACAAGAGAAAAAAATGAAGAATTTTTTTTAATAACAACATTAATTTTCTTCACGTATACGGGGGCGCGAGAGCGTGCATGAGGTGGTGCGGGATTCCACGCAATAGCGCATTGGGTGCAAGATTGCACTCATTGGGGTGCGAGAGTGGCCGCAAGTGAGTGCGAGGGGGTGCAGGATTCCCCACAATGCATGCGAGGGGTGCAGTTTCCTCGCAAGCGCGTGCACTGTGTGCGAGAATTCCTGCAAGTGCGCGCGAGGGGTGTAGCAATTCCCGCAAGTGCATGAGAGAGGTGCGGATACCTCGCAAGCACTCATAAGGTGTGTGAGAATTCCCGCAAGCACACACGAGCGGTGCGGGATTCCTTGCAAGCGCGCGCTCGGTGTGTGAGAATTCTTGCAAGTGCGCTCGAGGAGTGTAGAATTCCTTGCAAGCGTGTGCACGGTATGTAGTTATTTCCACAAGCGTGCATGAGGGGTGCAGGATTCCTCGCAAGTGCTTCCACGGTGTGCGAGAGTTCCTGCAAGCGCATACAAGGGGTGTGGGATTCCTTGCAAGCGCGCACAAGGGTGTGTGGGATTGCTTGTAAGCACAGGCAAGGGGGTGCGAGATTCCTCGCAAGCACACAGAAGGGGTGCAAGATTCCTTACAAGCACGGGTGCAAGATTCCTTGCAACCGCATGCACGGGGGTGTAAGATTCCTTGCAAGCGGGCGTGGGGGATGCACGATTCCTTGTAAGAGTGCGCGGGGGTGCGGGATTCCTTGTAAGCGCTTGCATAGTATGCATGAAGTCCCACAAGCGCGTGCAAGGGGTGTAGGATTCCTTGCAGGCGCACACACGGGTGTGCGGGATTCCTTACGAGCCCGTACACGGGTGTGCAGGATTCTTTGCAAGAGTGCACATGGGAGTGTGAGATTTTGGCATGTGCGCGCGAGGGTGCACAGTGTTTTAACCGTAATGCCAAAACAACATCCAAAATTAATTATTTTTGTTATTTTTTTTCTAATAAATCATTCAATATGTTGCAGAATTTTCCACCAAATTTTAAAATTTTCAATGACATTTTCTTATTTTTGTGAATTTTTCAATTTTCACAGTTTTAATTAAAAAATAATACCCACGCTTTGTGAAAGTTCGCGAAACTTCTCAACAATACTTATTGGACCTCAATCAACTAGTGTGGAAATTTTTAGAACAAAATGCTAAGTTTAAGGATGTTTTTGAGGGGGTAGTGGTGTGAGAGACATGTCTATGGTTCTTCCTCCTGGCACTGAATTCAGCATAAGGACTACTGTAATGGGGTGACCAGGTCCTCACCCCCCACCCCAGGGACATGCCGCGCTCTCACTTCGACAGTCCCTCCCCACCCCCACACTCTTACCGTGCTCCCAGTGCTCCCGCAGTCCCTCCCCACCCTGCACTCTTACCGCGCTCTCCTACTCTTTGGAAGTCCCTCCCCACCCCTTACTTATCGTGCTCCCAGGTGCACCGGCAGTCCCTCCCAACCCCCGCACTTATCGCGCTCCCCAGCGCTCCGGTAGTCCCTACCCACCTCCGCACTTATAATGCTCCCAAGTGCTCTGGCAGTCCCTCCCCACCCCCATACTTACCGCGCTCCCTAGCACTCCAGCAATCCATCCCCACCACCGCACTAACCGCGCTCCCCGGCGCTCTGACAGTCCCACTAGGATGAACAAAAATATTTTTGTCGGGATTGTTGGTTTTTCCCCGATGATACAACATTCCTACGACCTGTTGCACACTCTCAAGTCCGACACCCACCTATTGGCATGTTAGTTCTTGAGTAGATGTAAAGATCGAGTGGAATGGGTAATTTATTACAAAATGTGGAGGGGTTCTATGTCAGGTTTTCCCCGATAATGGTCAGTTCGTGGGAAGAAGCAATGTTCTCTCGGTTGGAATGGGTAATTTATTAACAAACTTGTAGGGGGTTGTTGAAGGCCCCCTTCAATCTAGAAAATATTTGTGGGATCTAATTACTCTCTCTTTCGCACACAGTGGTGTGGGTGATGTATTCGTTTGGCATTTCAACCTTGCTTAATTCATGAAAAAAGCAGCATGGTTTATTTAATGGAGTTGCTGCTCGTTGTACGCAGCGGTGCATGAGTGGTGTTTTGGTCATCGAGGTTGGTAGGCTCTATGCTCGTGCATCGAACTGTCCGCCTTGAGGCCACTCAGTTGTATCCAAAAGGCTTATTCCTCTCTCGGGCATGATAATGTTCTTGTGCTGGATACCCACATAGCATAATTTGATGGCACCGTCGAAAATAATACTATCTTATGCCTTGTTCAGGAATAGGATGGACCACACTGCGGCCCTTGTGTGGCCAACATGCCTCATAGGCTGTTATGGCCCATGGGATGGTGCATGTGCTCTCGATTATGGAATGTTATGCGGGTAGAGGGATTTAGTTTCCTTCTTGTTCTCGTAGACCCTTGCAAACAATGACCGTCATGCCTGTATCATAGCCTTGGGTTTCCAAAATCACGGGGACCCATGGCCTTGTGAGGATGTTGATGGACAGGATGAATGCTATGTGGTTGATCCTGCTAGTAGTTATATGCTTGTCTCAAAGATTAAGCCATGCATGTGTACGTATGAACTAATTCAGACTATAAAACTGTAAATGGCTCATTAAAGCAGTTATAGTTTGTTTGATGGTATCTGCTACTTGGATAACCGAAGTAATTCTAGAGCTAATACATGCAACAAACCCCAACTTCTAGAAAGGATGCATTTATTACATAAAAGGTCAATGCGGGCTCTGCCCGTTGCTCTGATGATTCGTGACAACTCGATGGATCGCACGACCATTGTGCCGACGATGCATCATTCAAATTTCTGCCCTATCAACTTTTGTTGGTAGGATAGAGGCCTACCATGGTGGTGATGGGTGACGCAGAATTAGGATTTGATTCCAGAGAGGGAGCCTGAGAAACTGCTACCACATCCAAGGAAGGCAACAGGTGCAAAAAATACCCAATCCTGACATGGGGAGGTCATGACAATAAATAACAATATCGGGCTCATTGAGTCTAGTAATTAGAATGAGTACAATCTAAATCCCTTAACGAGGATCCATTAGAGGGCAAGTCTGGTGCCAGCAGCCGCAGGAATTCCAGCTGCAGTAGCATATATTTAAGTTGTTGCAGTTAAAAAGCTCGTAGTTGGACCTTAGGTTGGGTAGACCAGTCCGCCTTTCGGTGTGCACTTGTTAGCTCGTCCCTTTTGCCAGCTATATTCTCCTGGCCTTAATTGGTGCGGTCGTGCCTCCAGTGTTGTTACTTTGAAGAAATTAGAGTGCTCAAAGCAAGCCTACGTTTTGAATACATTTGCATGTAATAACATCATTAGGATATCGGTCATATTCTGTTGGCCTTTGGGATTGGAGTAATAATTAACAGGGGCAGTCGGGGCATTCGTATTTCATAGTCAGAGGTGAAATTCTTGGATTTATGAAAGACAAACAACTGTAAAAGCATTTCCTAAGGATGTTTTCATTAACCAAGAACGAAAGTTACGGGCTCAAAGATGATCAGATACCATCCTAGTCTCAACTATAAATGATGCCAACCAGGGATTGGCGGATGTTGCTTTTAGGACTCCACCAGCACCTTATGAGAAATCAAAGTCTTTGGGTTCCTGGGGGAGTATGGTCGCAAGGCCGAAACTTAAAGGAATTGATGGAAGGGCACCACCAGGAGTGGAGCCTGCGTCTTAATTTGAATCAATACGGGGAAATTTACTAGGTCTAGACATAGTAAGGATTGATAGACTGAGAGCTCTTTCTTGATTCTATGGGTGGTGGTGCATGGCCGTTCTTAGTTGATGAAGCAATTTGTCTTATTAATTGCGTTATCGAACGAGACCTTAGCCTGCTAACTAGCTCTACAAAGGTATCCTTCTGCGGCCAGCTTCTTAAAGGGACTATGGCCTTTTAGGCCAATAAAGTTTGAGGCAATAACAGGTCTATGATGCCCTTAGATATTTTGGACTGCACACGCGCTACACTAATGTATTCAACGAGTCTACAGCCTTGGCCGACAAGCCCGAGTAATCTTTGAAATTTTATCATGATGGGGATAGATCACTGCTATTGTTGGTCTTCAATGAGGAATTCCTAGTAAGTTTGAGCCATCAGCTCGTATTGACTATGTCCCTGCCCTTTATACGCACCACCAGTCGCTCCTACCAATCGAATGGTCTGGTGAAGTGTTCAGATCGTGGTGACATGGTGACAAGAAGTCCACTAAACCTTATCATTTAGAGGAAGGAGAAGTCGTAACAAGGTTTTTGTAGGTGAACCTATGGAAGGATCATTATCAATACCTGCCCAATAGAATGACCCGTGAACATGTTAATAATTTGAGGGGATGTGGTAGGATTCATCCAACATTAGCCCCTCACCATAGCTTGAGCGGGTGATACAGTGTGTAGGCATTGCCTTGCCCTAATGATCCCTCATTCACAGCCTACTAACAAATCACCGACGCCGAACATGCCAAGTAATTGTAAACAAGAAAGCGTGTAGCTCGATTGCCCCAGAAACGGTGTGCAAAAGGAATGCATCGTACTTTGAGAATCTAAACGACTCTCGGCAATGGATATCTCGGCTATTGCATCGATGAAGAATGCAGTAAAATGTGATACTTGGTGTGAATTGCAAGATCCCGCGAACCATCGAGTCTTTGAACCCAAGTTGCACCCAAAGCCTTTTGGCGGTGGGCACGTCTGCCTGGGTGTCACTCAATTGTTGCCCCCAAACCCCTTCGTAAGATCATGGCTTGCGGTTGGCCCAAATGTCCGGTCTACAGTAAGGACACAACGCTAATCGATGGTTATACGACCCTTGCAGAATGTCGTGTGTGCTCGGATGCCCTTAATGACCCATTATGCCCCTCAGCGTACCCAAGGGCATGCTCGCATTGTGACCCCAGGTCTAGCGAGATTACCCGCTAAGTTTAAGCATATCAATAAGTGGAGGAAGAGAAACTTAGCAGGATCCCCCTAGTAACGACGAGCGAACTGGGAATAGCCCAGCTTGATAATCGGGCACCTTCGGTGTCAGAATTATAGTCTGGAGAAGCATCCTCAACGGCGGACTGGGCCCAAGTCCCCTTGAAG